>CAJUYG010000905.1:88591-116104 GCA_910591675.1 Galerucella calmariensis | reverse complement strand
ACCTATCCTAGAGACGGTGTTACCTTTTTTTGAAACACCCTGTATATATATACGATATTAAATGAAAATATATTTGGAAACTTAAAAATAATTATTTTCGGAAAATTAACTTCGTTACAATGGGCAGTGAGGGCGGGAAGTAGAGGTGTGTAATATGACACTTTCTAACTTTCAATGACGTTAGTAAAGACAGCATTACATATAGGGTTGTGAATAAACATTTTTTTCAACCCTTAATTTTTGAGAAATTGGAATAATTTTTGCAAAATGGTTTTTTAAACTACATAATTAGAATAACAATAACGACTTTCTAATATATGAAAATATAGTAGTCCGGCAAATGAAAACGTTGGTGTTTTCACATTTTGAAAATTCAAAATGGCGGCCCTACAAAATATCAATGGGTATATATTTTTTTCAATCTTGTCTTATTTCATGAACATTAACGCCATCGATACGCGGCTTACTGCAATCCATAGATAATAAATTGTAGTTTTATAAACAATTGAATTGTCCACCAAAAACTCTAAATACTCTCATTTTTCAAATTATGTATTGCCAATGAATGATTCAAAATTCAACAATTGACTAAAAGTGTGAACCAAAGAAGGCAGTAGTGGCGGGGAGTGTGTATTAAATGACGTGCACGGCTGAAAGAAGTTTTATGGTTCTCACTTTGAATAAAGTTTTTCTCGCTACTAATTATCGAATCTGATAATTTTCTTCGTTCAAAATACGTGGTTTTGAAGACAAACGTTTTCAAAATATTAATGAATTCATGAATCATATTTTCCAACGTCCAATTTGAGAAAAAAGGAGGAATAATTAATTTTTTGCCAGTTAAACTCTTAAAATATAATATAAAATCTTCTTTTTATTTTCTTGTTATTGTTAATAAAACTACAACTTATTATCTATCGATTGCAGTAAATCGCATATCAATAGCTTTAATGTTCATGAAATGTGACAATATTGAAGAAAATATATAAATTGGAATTTTTTAGGGCTGCCATTTTGAATCTTCAAAATCTGAAAACACCAACGTTTCCAGGAGCCCAAAATCTTTTTTGAATATTGCATTTCGTCATCTTATAGGGTACAAAATTACCTACAACTTTGATGCCCACCATTTTTTTGTAGAATCAAATCTAAAAAAGTTATGGACGAAAAACTGTTGCATATCACGTGCTCCAAGCTTTGTTTGCAGGCTGCATCGCAAGCTCGAGCAGAACTTTCTCATAAATCTAAGAAAGTAGTCTATGCTACATTTACTTTCGTTTAAAAAAGTAAAATCTCTGGTGGAGATCTTTTCCATTTCACGACAACTTTCGACCTAACTTCCCCGTACTAAATAAAAATTTTGATTGTAGGTATTGGCCGACTGAAGGTCAGTTTCTGGCCTATTCCGATTAATCGGCTATCGACAAAACCTCGTTCCATTTTTGGCGAACCTTAATTTAAATACAAAAATATGTTGATATTCCTCAACATAAAATATTCAATCAATTTGAATTGGTTGTTGCTGAATTTGATGCTAAGTGAATTTTTGACAGTATTACTCTATTCAGTGGCTTTTTCAATTTTATTTTTAATGGAAAAGTCTGAAATCGGCAACAACATAAACTTGTTTTGTTAAATGTGAGCTAATACTCACTTTGATAAACAAATGAAAGAAAAATTATATCTTTCCTATTTGATGAAATCAGATAGGTATATATATATGCAAAAGATGTTGCTTTTTGTACAAGGTTTTGTAGTCATAATTATTTCTATCCATTATAATAACCTATTCATTTATTTTAAAACTAATGTAATTTTTAGCTTCTAACGAAGACATTTGGTTTCCTGGTGAGAAGTCAAGTAATTATCTTTATTTGTTCTTTTTTTGTGGTTCTTAACATTTTTTAAAATGATCAAATGTATTAACTGAAATAATGTGGTAACATTTCATCAAAATTATTATCCATTCTGTTCCAAGAGTAACTGGATATCCAGTTACAGCATTGCTAATCTAAACTGTGATCATTATAACATTTGTTACATATTTTAATCTTGAATGCATTTTGCGATCAATTTCACCATTAAAAATAAGGGGCGATTTTTTTTACTGCTTTACCAGAAAATCTGGTAGTTTATAGAAAATAAAAAATTATGCTGTGCCAAAGGGATAAAGTCCAATAGTGGCGCTTAGCTTAACAAAATTTAAATAAATTTAAGAACTCAATTGGGAGCTCTAACCTTTCAAAAATAATCAACGACTTTTCTGGCGCAAAATCATACAATTGTTTGTTTAAGAAAAGTAATTATTATTAACATTCTTTACATTAATTCGTTGAAAGTTTTGAATTCCACTTTTTTTTCTGAATCGATTCCATTCATTTTAATTTGATTTCTACTCTAATATTATCATCAAATACAATAAAAGCTTTACTGCTGATGAAGAGCAGAAGTAGAACTTATTGCATGTTGTACCTGAGCACAGAAAAAGATTCCTAATGCTAACAAGAAGACTTTAAGGATGTAAAAGCCAGTGCCAAAACTTGAAGAAAAAGAAAGACGTTAATGTTACCGTTTTTAGAAAAATGAAAAATATTTTTTTTTCTTTAATCAGTGACCTGCATTTTCAGCGCAGTAACTTTCAATTGCTCCTGTCAACTGCAATCTATTATTGAATTAGTGTTCAATTTTGATTAAATTGCATCATTTAGTTTGCATTCGACAGTCAACTTTATTTTTATTGGTATTTAATCAATTTTGAGCATTCATTTATAATTTAATTAACATTATGTGTTCGTAATTGATATTTCTAAGTACATTTTAACACTTTGAAAAATATAAGAGGAACTATATTGAACATCAATCTTAACACCTAGCTTGAGTAGACCGTCTTATCAAACAATCGTATGACGATTTGATCTTCGCCAGATTTTAAACAAATGCAAGTCGACAGTTAAACGATGCAATTCCAGCGAAAACTGGTGAACACTAAATTCTTTTCTGATAAACATTAAACGTAGTTCAGTGCCCTGTACAATAATTATCGGCCGATTCACCGATAGGAACGCAATACGTCTACTAAAGCTATAAGTCGAGGATATTATTTTGACTAGGCGCGAATGAAATTTGAAACGACTATAATTCATCTTGACATTGTGTTGTTTTCTTTTAACGAACTCCATTTATTTAAGTAGTAAACATTATAGTGTACTCTAGAACTAACTTGATCATCAGTGCATACCTTAGAGTTTTAAACATACACTTTAGATGTTAGGAGGGGCTAGTTCTGGAAATCAATCGTAACCATCTTCTGGCATATGGTGAAAGAGCAATTTACTTTCTCATCTTTTGTCATATTTTGACGTAAAATATGATTTTTCCTCTTATTTTTTGGGAATCAAACCACAATAATGTTTTTTTATTTTTTTTATTTCGACGTTTCGGTAGAGTTCCAGCTACCTTTGTCAGGATTAACTAATGATGAAATAATTTTTGGTCCCTATCTGACACAACGAAAAAAATATGACAACTAGACAATCAATAATATTTTGAAGTTTAAGAATACAAAACTTTGTTGTCAAATTTTATTAAGGTCCATTCATAGTAGATCGCATCTCTGGTAAAATGTGAAATGAAATATTTTATTTTTTGACATTCCAAAGATATGATAGTCTATTAGAAATGGAATCCAGTAAAGTGCGCGTTCCAGGAACGGTTTTTATTGGGATAGCGCTTTTTTCGATTATTTTGGAAATGTTGTTAATAAAACGCGTTTGTTGTTACTTTTCTTTGTGTATGATTATTTTTGTTTTCAAAATATGTATGACTCAGTTTGGTGATTTTGTGTATTGAAGTGTGTATCGAATAACAACTATATTTTCGTTGTGTCAGATAGGGACCAAAAATTATTTTATTATTAGTTAATCTTGACAAAGGTAGCTGGAATGCTACCGAAACGTCGAAATAAAAAAATAAAAAACACTATTGTGGATTGATTCCCAAAAAATAAGAGAACAAATAATAAATAATGCCACAAAGAACTTACAGAAGATAAGTAAAATATGATATCTTCTCCTAACTACAATTTTAACCGCCAAAACAATATTTTTAGTTTCTTTGAGATTACATTTTTGGAACATATTACTGTAAATTACCCTTAGGCACCAATTTTACAATTGCCTAGCATCATTATGATAATTTTTTTTGGTGTCATTTAAATGTTCTAAGAGTTATGCAGGAATGAAAAAATATTTTGAAATGTAGGGTAGATAGATATTTTTTCTGATTCTCATGTAATAATTATTTCATACAACTGTTTTCAGGCAAACCAGCAAACCCCACACTACTAGCAAATCCATTTTCCGATCCCAATCCGCCTAGACCGGTGTTCAATACACCACCACCGAAACCGTCCATCAATGAAATCAAGCAGCAAAATTTTGCTCCATTCGCTTCTTCGCCACCAACGCAGGTCACCGCACCTATATCTGCACCTACAATCGGCTCCGCTGCTGCCTTCGGACAGTTTCCCGGAACTGCTGCACAACAATCTTTCGGTGGTACTAATGGTCTGTTTGGTACCGGCACTGCAACACCGGTAAGCACCCTATCTTACACAATTATTGCAGACATATACACGCTTGAGAAAAGTGTTGATTATTGCTATTTAAGATATCCAAACCTCCCGAATGATTTCGTTTCTGTACATTTATCATATACTGACATTACTCAAAAAATAAATGTTTGTTTTTTTGTTTTCGGGCGATTTATTTTCTTTTTGTAGGGCTAATAACCTAACATGTCCTTAACATGACTGTAAATTTGGAAGCAAAAATAATGTACTGGGTCGGACTTATAAAAAAAATTATATAACAGTGTCCACGACATATACTTTCCTCAATTTTTTATCAATTTCTCGGGGAAACAAATTTGTTTCTGTTAATTTGACTCATTTATTTAATGACTGAATGACCTGAATTTTCAATGCACTAAACTAAATCAGACCAACTGTTTAGGATTAATTTAGTATGAACCCGATTGCAGCGCTACCTACCGAGAAAAATTGTGAATCTAAACCATCCAGTTACTCACTCAAACACACACACAAAATTTCATTAAAATCGAACCAACCGTTTATAGTTCATTTACGATAAGTTTGCAATAACAAAATATATGACAGATCGTTGCCACGTTGTGATTTTTTTCTAGTTATTGGCATAAAATTATGTTGAAAGTTGTTTATTGTATACGATTACATTCAACTCAAAAATAAGAGCAGACATTATAAAATTTTGATAATTGAATATATAAATTTTGAGATGTCCAAGTTTGAAACCCTATTTTTAACTGAAAGATGTTATCTCCATGCACATGTTGAATTGCATTGTTATTGCAGAATTAAGTTGTAATGTGTTTATTAAAAACTTACATCTCTCACAGAAGTGATAGGAATTATCGGTTCACCGTTATCTCTCAAAATATGATATTAGGGATGCATCATCTCCTTGCAACCATTTGATAAAGACTTAGGCATTGCGACGCAGTGTTATACTCTCTTTTAAATAGTTATGAAAATAACAGATTATATCTTACACAATAAATAACAAACTATAAAATGCGAATGAAAACGACAAACCAACACAAGAAATTCTGATAAAATTGTTTGATTTTGACAACAGAAGTCTGGCAACCCCGGACACGGCGCCAACTTTTGGACCGTAACTTACCCCGTTATATGATTAATTATTCCATATACACTTTGGATGTTTAGATTTTGCTTAGTGGCTGTAATTGTTATTACAAATGTCAAAATTGCAAACTTATCGTAAATGAACTATAGGAGAAGTTCAGTATGAACCCGATTACAGCACCACCCAATGTGATAAATTGTGAATCTAAATGATTAACTTGAACAAACACAAAAAATGTCATCAAAATCGGTCCAGTCGTAATCTGTGATTTGTTCATATAGCTTCACCTTTTCTTTGAATTCATCCAATGTTTTTGCACCATGCAAAGCTATTTGTGTATCATGAGCAGAAAGTAGTTCTTTGGCAGTCGAGACAGAAAGTTGCAGCGGAGTGCGGCAATCTGTCGAGACAACTAAAGGACTTTCTGCTAGAAATACACACAAGATTTTTTCTACGATCACACCAACATAAAATTAATTGCCATTGTTTGTACTTTGCAGTTTCGTGAATCCTAGGCAATACTTATTATATTAATGTCAGATATTTTTTAGATTTCCCTATTTCTCATTAAATTATTACGGAAAATACTGTTGGATGCTTTAACATATTGAAAAATCAACAAAAATATTTGATTCTACAGTTTATATTAAAATAGCTGCTAGCTCTCTTCTATCTATAAATAAAATTAGGTGCGCGCCAAAGTTATTTTCTGCTTAAGAGCGCCAATAGTATCAAATTATGACAGCTCGCGGAAAACATTAACTTTGCAGTTGCTTTTCAAGGCACAAAAGACGACTTTCGATAGTGGTCGTGGAATTAATAAGTTTGTTTGATGTATCATTATGTCCTCTTACTCCCTTGTACAAGTCATATTTTTTGTTTAATTGTATTTGAAGTCGTCTTACTCTCGTCTTTTCACGTATATTGCTGCTTTGCTCGAAGTATTCTTACTTCCGTCTTCTTCAGTTGAAACAAATATGTCGCTGTCGTTTACAATTTCTACTACTTAGTGGGGTTGTGCTTGAAGTCGTCTTCTCTCGTCTCTTATTTTTTTTTTGAAGCATTCTTACTTCCACTGTGTCTGGTTGTGCTTTAAGTCGTCTTACTTCCTTCTTTTCTCGTCACTTATTTTACTTGAAATCGTCTCACTTTCGTGTTTTTCAAATATAGGTTTACCTTCGTGAACAACTTCTTTAAATGTTTTCTTAAATAATATTTTCGTTATCCCAAACGTCAGGAAAAACGTCAACTCGTTCACGCTTCAACTATAATCTCCTCTGGACCACGGACGAGTCCCCAAAACGTAGGTTTATTTTCAAATCCCACCGATTTACAGGCAAAAGTTGATCTCATTTCAGTTATACGCCACAATATTCTTTTTCCCCGGAAACCAAACCTAAGTTCATAAAGTGATTCTCAAAAATCTGAACGTAATGTTAAGTAAAACTTCAATTCAAACGTTGAAAGAAAATCGCATCAATAAAAGTAACTAACGGCCGTTTTCATAGCAAACTTTAACACTACGTTAAGTTTTAAAGCAAACTTTAAATAAGAATCGATTTCATAAAAGTCTTTATAACTTCAAGTCGACTTTAAGCTAAAGTGGACACAATCGCGACTTTAGGCGACTTTAACCTCAAAATTTAAGACAGTTTTCAGTTCGTTGTGTCAGTATTGTGGACAAATTCTCTTGAGATGGAAATAGATAATGAGTCATCAGCCTCTGAGGATAGCAGCAACGAGAGCGACAGTGATGAGGAAATATTCATCATTAGGAAACGAAAAATATATTAACAGAGAATAACAGATTTTGATAATTGGTCAGATGAAGAATTTTACCAAAGATTCAGGTTAAGCAAACCTGCTATAGTAGCGAGATGGCCAGGGAGTGCTCAAGATCAGAATATTCTCAATAATAGTCGATTGAAAAATGATTTTGAGGGAGGCCAATTAAGAGGTCCCATTTAATTGGAGAGATGGTCACAAACATCAATATTTTTCAAGCCATAAATTTCTCTGTAATTGAAGTATATCACAGATAATAACGATCATGTGATGATGGTAATTAATGAACAATTAACCGGGATATAGTATGATTAATGCAAGTGTATTGATAACCATTACATAAAAGTTGCATACCTACACCATATTTTCTACGAACAAAAAATTTCATTTGAATTCAACATTGTTTTCTTCTTAATTTCATCTGGCAAAAATGTCTAAGATTTTTCTCCGCTATATCCTTCGGACTTTCTTTTCAAAAGTGCTTGCAATTTTGGATATTTGCTAATATCTTTATTTATGTTCTATGTTAAGTCGGGTTTTGAAATAGAGTAATGTGTCCAGAGAGATAAGGATTTCAATTAGATTGAAGCTAGAAACACTAGAAACACGTTCCAGGAAAAGATGATACTTGTCTTGCTACCATCCAATTGACCATAAAATTTTTCATATGCCTTTTTTGATTTTGCCACTGTCATAATGAGTATCATCATGAGATTGAGAATTGGATCTAATTAACAACCTAACTATAGTATAGGAGTGTTTTAATTCATAATGTTTTACCTATAGCCTAGTCAAAACACAAAAAATATCCGTAAAATGCCGCAAAGTTTACAAAAAACTTGAAAATTCAAATTTGAGTATTTAAAAGGGTTGTGATTAACATGAGAAAAACTTTACGATGCTAGGCATGCAATTTTCCGGAAAATCGCTAAGAAAATTTTTGTTTTTCACTCTAATTGCTTAAATAATGGAATTAAAGGAAAATGTTCGAATCAAAAATTGTAGCTAATACATTTATCGACAAAATTTTCCCGAAATTTTTTTCTGTATCTGCATTATTTTTCAAAATATACGAAATTTCCCTAGTAGTATTTTTGAACATCAATTTCCATGTTTTTAATTTCATGATAGTAAGCAATACAATGGAATTGAGGAAAAAAATTTCCAAATGAAATGTGTTCCAAAATGGGGTATCTACAAATACATTGAAAACAAATTTCTTTCAATGTATTATCATTGATTTTCCACGTAAACCTCTACTAAAAAGTCTTTTTTTTACCAAATTTCTCTTATTGACATTAATAAATTGTAAAATTAGATTAGGTATATAACATAGCGTACTTCAAAGATTATGGCGTAATTTCCAAATTTTATTTGAAACTTTTTCTTGTATCTGCATTTTCCACAAAGATACATACGATTTTCCACGTGAACCTTCATTCAACCTTCATTTTGAACCCACTCCCTTTTTGATTATTGTTTCAATAACAAACTCTATTTTTAATGTAATTTGTTGAATTTTTGTTTGTTAATATTTTATTAATCGATCAAACGAACTTACCTGTGAAGTTCGATCGTAATTATATCGATCGTCCAGTCCAAAGATGTTACAGAATTTTTTAACTGTGTAGTCCCACAGAGTACACCATCTAACAAGAGACGAAAGCTTTGTCGGTTCCTTTGAAGTCGGACTTACACGATATTGAACGGAAATACGTCGAGGCATTGACACATAAACTACTTGATACACTGAGAAAAGTAACACTACACTAAGAAAAATAGTAGTTTTGATGAACATCCCTCCCAATTAGGTCTATAGAATATTTTTTTAACTACTAACATGAGAACACCTTATTATTCATCTCATGTGTGTAATGAGAAGTGGCTCATTTTTAACCTAATCTTGAAATAATACACGGTGAACTGAGGAGAATGAACGGAAGTGTCGACTTGACATTGACAGATAAACTAGTTAATTCACGCATGTGCACACAAATTTGCGATCACGAAAACTACTTTCTTTTGCCTCTTGTTAGATGGTGTACTCTGTGGTAGTCCGCTATCCAAACTCTACCACGCACAATATTTCAAAGGCGAAATCTCCCCTCTTCTCTTTTCACCGCGGTCAGGTTACCCTCGGTTATTTCTTCATTTTGGTTTCAAAGAGTATGATAATTATTTTTCTTTCCTTAAATTTACAACGGGTTGGGGGGGAAAGGGTCTGTAACATCTTTGGACTGGACGATCGATATAATTACGATCGAACTTCACAGGTAAGTTCGTTTGATCGATTAATTATATCTCACGTCCAGTCCAAAGATGTTACAGAATTTTTTAACTGTGTAGATGTTTAAAGATTTACTAGTTGTAAATTTTTGTTTATTAGAGTAACATTCAAATGTTAACACTTGTTTTCAATGGACAACAGTATATTGAAAGAAAAAAAATAACTTGTTCTTAATAGACAATAATAAACCGAAAGGAAAAAACAAGTGGCATTTTCTAACAACGAACAAGAAAAGAAGAAAAAAAAACACAAAATTCTTTGTCAAGTTTTAACAGAGTTTATAATAATAGTTGTGTAAAATATGTGGAATCAACCTAAAACACTGCGTGCGAACTCTCCTTGTTTCGTTAATGGGTGATCATAAAAATTCGCAATAGTTGTCGATTTTTCGCTCCAGCCGGCAGCGCTGCGAATAATATCCACCGAGAGTCCACTTCTGTAAGCAGCCGACGTAGATGCGTGGCGGGTAGAGTGGGGCTTAAAAATAGTTGTGTCGATTCCGGCGGCCGCTAATGTTTCTTTTACCCAACGGCTTAACGTTGCTTTAGTTGCCGGTCTGTGTGGGAACAGACTGTTATTTGTACCTCGTAAATCCTGGGTTATCTCCATATACCTCTTTAGGGTCGACACAACACAGTCCTGTGGCCTTTTTTCGAATATTGGAATTTCCAGGCATGGTTGTCGCTTATTTATGCCTGTTGTTTTTATTTGGTCGGAAATGAAAATCTGGAGTCCTCCCTTGTAAGACTTGATTTCTGATGTTTTGATTGAAGAAATTGTTTGTAGTCGGTGGCCTGTTGCTAGTGTCAGAAGTGTGACTAATTTCTGTGAGAGGTCTTTCAATGAGGTTTCTGGCTTGTTCTCAAGATAATCCAGTACCTGTGTTGGATCCCATCTGAAGTTATAGCGAGGTTTTGGAGGTCTGGCTCGTGCCGCTTGAATATAGGATCTTCCCCTATATTGCCGGGTAATAATAGCGAGAGTGCCGCCCGATGGGAATTGAAGGTGCCGTATTTGTTGTCCTGATCTAACAAATATTGAAAAAAAAATAATAACTTGACGTTTATATGCTGTGAAGGGATTGATGTCGTTTTTATCACATAATGACCACCAAGACTTATAAGTAGATCCATATTGCCTAATGGTGGCCTTTGACAAGGATTGAACTGTTGTAGTCACGGCACAGTCCGGAACACCAGACAACCCCAACGCTTCCCGGATAACTTGCAGGCCACCAGGGTAAGGCTGTATGCGAGGGGATGGTGATCTTGGCTGTAAGGCGAAATCAGTAATTGATTACTAGGTTCAAAATAAATTGGTTCTGTGACCAAGTGTTTCATGAGAAGTGGGTGCCAAGCTTGCGAGGGCCAGTGAGGTACTATCAAGATACCTTCCGCCTTGTCTCTTATTATTTTCTGCAATACCCGTAGAATAAGGAAAAGGGGGGTAAAGCGTAAAATCGCATATCTCCCCAAAATACCGTGAAAGCGTCAAACGCAATAGCCTCAGGGTCTCTCAACCAGGAAACGTATTTTTGGCACTTGTGGTTATCTTTAGAGGCGAAAAGATCTATTTCAGGATTCCCGTATTTCTTACAAATTTTTTCAAAGGCAAAGTCTGCTAAAGACCATTCAGTTTCTGACTGAATGGTACGGGATTCCCTATCTGCTAACCAATTATCTTTGGTATTTATGTAAGCAGCGTGTATCCAGATATTTCTGGATTCACACCATTGCCACATCTTTTTTGTTAGGTCGTTCAGTTTTTTATGTTTTACACTGCCCATGCGATTGACGTAGGATATAGCGGTGGTGTTGTCGGCCCTAATGAAAATACTTGTTTTTACAGTTGTTTGCGAAACATTTCAAGCCAAGAAATGTGGCTTGCAGCTCCAGGAGGTTAATATGCTCTTCCTTCTCAAGCTGTGTCCACCAGCCGTGAGTGCTCTCTCCACGACAGTGTGCCCCCCATCCTGAGAGAGAGGAATCTGTGAAAATTTCCATTTGGTAGGCGTCTTTTTTTATGTCATTATAGGATTGATCAATGTTTGATAGCCACCATAAAAATTTATCGAGAGGAGGAATGTTCATATTGGTGTTATACTCGGTGTTCTAGTTCATGTTGTGACTGCGAAGGGCAAGAAACTTGGCCCTTTCGAAAGACTTTGTATATAGCCATCCATATTTGACAGCCGGGCATGCTGAAGCGAGTGTACCGGTGAATCGTTTAAAGTCTCTTCTCTATTTTACTGGATGATTTTGTCTGTAAGACTTTTATAAACTTCCTAATTCTTTCTTTTTTATCATTTGGAAGTTCTATACGCATGGACTCGGAATTCAGAATAAACCCCAAGAATTACAACTTCTTGAAGGGGTTGTTGCGCTTTTCTTCCCATTAATAATAAAACCTAATGATTCCAAAAGGTTGATGGTGAATTCGGTGTTTTTGATAGATTTTTCAAATGACTCGGAGATGATTAGGAAGTCATCTAGATAATTAACACAAATAATGTTATTAAGTCTGAGGTGCCGGACCACTGGCTTGTGTAACTTTGTGAACATGTGTGGGGCAGAGGCGAGGCCAAATGGAAGACATGTGAATTCAAACAATTGATCGTTATGCATGAGTCTCAAAAATTTCCTGTGTGATGTAGCAATCGACACGAGGAAATATGCATCCTTTAAGTCAATAGAAGTGAAATACCAGACCTTCTGGACAAGTTTCAATACCGTTCGTGTGTCTTCCATCTTGAAGTGAGGGGTATCTATATGTTTATTGAGTAGCTTTAGGTTAAGGATAAAGCGTTTTTCACCGTTAGCCTTGTCCGTGAGAAACGTTCTAGAGAGGAATTGGCCTTCAAGAGGTTTACACCTTACTATAGCGCCAGTCTTTTGTAACCGGGTTATTTCCTCATCCATTAAGGACTGCTCTACCGAGGATAATGGAAGCAGGCTTGGCGGTGTAATTTGTACTGGTGTACTGGTCATCGGTGAAGGATATCCCCTGATCCCTTTAAGGATTACTTTATTAGATGTCAAGGCCTGCGACTTCTCATAAAATAGGGATAGTCTGCCTGCATATTTTGTACTTACCTTTACGTCCTCTTGTTGAATCTGTACCCCTTTTTGGTCTGGAGTCTTGAGGTATTGCCCCTTACTGGCCCTGTCACCCTCGTATGACGAGCCGGGTGATATCTGTTTAAAGGGCTACGTCGTCGTTCAGGTGCTCGTGACTGTTGTGACTGTTCTACTCCCCCCTCCTTTTTGTTGCTGGAAACGGTCTGGGATTTGAGTTCGGCATTGAAGCTTTCAGATCTTTGCTAGAAGATTCTATGTGCTTTGCCGCTTTTACCTTTTCCGCTAAATCCGAACCGAACAGCAAGTCTGTAGGGGGGCAGTGCTCCAGCATTTCTTTTGTGTTTTTATTCATATATGGATATATATGAACTTGCGTCTTGACATAGATAAGTCGTGAAAAAATGACATGAAAATCTTGCCTGCGTCTGAGAGACTCTTTAATATTTTCTCTCTGTAATTTGGGGGAATATTTTCATTTTCCTGGAGGATTACGTCCAATCCTCTGCCTAATGCTACATTCCCGTTGCCGAGGCTGCTCTGGAACTTTACATAAGCAGCATCTTTTGCTTGTATTGATGATGGTATTATAGCTTTCGTTTCGGGATTTAGCACTGGCGCACTTAGCGCGGGGCAATTGGCTGGCACGCTATAGATTTCAGAAAGTGCGCTTTGGTCTTCTTTTGCCAAACCATTGGCTGCTAAAAAAGTCCAAAGGGATACTAGCGCTGCGTGTAAGTTTGGTGAAGTTTGCGCCTTCCGGGTAGGATCATCCCCTAAAATTTCTATGACGTCCACCGGGAGTTGTACGTCATTATCAACTTCTAGGATATCCTCTGACGTACGGTCTGTTAGTGGAGGAGCCAAAACGTGTAAGTTTTGGGCATCCGCGTTTGAGTCTGCCGTATTGCGTAGAATACGGGCTGGGCTGCTCTATCCTTCGGCGACTGAGCAGAATCAGAATCAGCAGAATCGGACCTAGATGAGCTAAAATTGCTGCGCCTATTACCCCTACCGCTAACAGTGTCCGCCGTATCGCTCGGAATACGGGCTACACTGAGTTTCGGTGATCGAGGTCGAAGGCGCTTATGGGGCCCTTCATCTTCATCGGAAGTAGCGGTGCCCGAGCTGCTAGCATGTCGGCGTCGAGAATGTTTAGTGTATTTGCAATAGTCGGCCGTCGATTGGCTTGTCCTCGCTCTGAGCGGTGACCGTGACGGGCTCTCGTTTGTTTGTGAGAGGTCCCGTCGATGGTAATAAGTTTCTAATTTTTCTAATCGACGTAAAAGCAGATTACGTGATATTTTATTTTCTCAACTTCCAGAACGATGTCTGTGCTTCCTTTTAGAATTTCCCATTTCCTAATAAGAAATATTTTAAAAGACAATTATACTTACGTTATTTATAATAGGGTTAGGTACCTGACGTAATTTCTGCAGCGGAGCAAACAAACACTTCACACGTGGCGCACAAGATAACGAATGAAGAAATAACCGAGGGTAACCTGACCGCGGTGAAAAAAGAAGAGGGGAGATTTCGCCTTTGAAATATTGTGCGTGGTAGCGCTTGGATAGCGGACTACACAGTAAAAAAATTCTGTAACATCTTTGGACTGGACGTGAGATATAATTAATATTATTGTTGTTGTTATTATGCGGCGGCGCGTATAAGCCGCTCTCTCACCTGCTTTTTCACCTTTATTTGTGCTCCCTTCTCTTTCTTACCTGAGCCACAGGTGTGTTCTTTTGTATCGCGATCACTTCTTAATAGGTTCATCATGAAGTTCACAAATTTTTAGATAATATCTTGAGCCCTATAAAAAATTATAGAATGTTTGCTGAAAGACGTCTGATTTAAGTATTTATTCTAAATAATTGTCTATTACTCTGATATTTGTAGAAAAACTGTATAGTAGTTTCGAAAGAAGACATTCCAAAGTGTTCAGTGGTAAAGTTTCAATAAATTCTATTAATTTCGAAAAAAGATATAATTCTATGAAGTCTAAAAAAATCAATTAAAATTAAGCATGCAAAAAAAACAGATTTTTAAGAAGCATTTGTTTAAAATTCGAAATATTGATGGCTCTGCTTTTATAACGATAATGTTTTATGCTCATTTGCAATGCTAAATCTAGAAGGAATTATCGCTGGGTTAAGTATTGATTAAATAGGAATTATAATTGATTTTTGATTTTTTAGCTCTAGTTTTTTATAAATAAACTGATTTTACAGTTAAAAAAACTACTTTTTCAAATTTGGTATTTATAGTAGTAGTATAAGTATTTCTATCTGAAAGCTGAGATCTTTCTCTATATTTTAAATGTGTTTATTCATTATTTCAGAATGTCATCAGCCCAAAATTATTAACTTTTAAGTCGAGCGGTTAATAAATTTGGCTCCCGGGCCGTTCGCGCGTAACTACGAATTGACTAGCACTGACATTAATTTTATCTCGTAAACTTTTCCATTTACAGAAAAACTTTTAAGATAAAATTTGTGGATGAATGTATCAGTTACAATTTTTGATTGGAACATTTTTTTTTATTTTCATTATTTAAACAATTAGAGTGGAAAAACAACACACACACAAAATTTACTTAACGATTTTCCAAAAAATTGCATGTCTGGCATCGTATAAAACTATAAGTTGAACACAACCCCTTTAAATACTCAATTTTGAATTTTCAAGTTTTTTGTATTTTTTGTGAGGTATGTGTACTTTGACTAGGCTACTATTTCAATCAAAAAATCATAATATGAAAGCTCCAGATCAAAACGCGTTTTGTTAATTACTCAGAACTATAAAAATGTGACATTACACTTCTATCCACTTATGTCTTCATTTGATAAAAAAATATGGATTTTCATTCAGCATGGTACTTGAGCCAATTACAATGATCCAGCATTTTATCTATTGGTTTTAATCTATGGTGAAGAGATACACTATACGGATGAACACGATTTCTTTTCAAAATAAAGTGAAAACGAAACCTAGACTCACAAGCTAGTTTTCTTACACCAACTTGTGAATCTGTAGCAATATATCCCAAAACATTTATTTTGTCTATTTCTGTATTGTTTCTTCGTGTCGTGTAGAATTTTTTGTGGGTCGAACAGATCCGTTTGTTTAAACGTTTAGCTACATTTTTAAATGCTCTTGTGTAAAAATGTTGTCGATATCTCAATACATATTATCTTGCTGCAATTGGATCGTTCTCAAAATATTTAAAATACACTCTCATCATATAATTGCTATTTGTGTGAGGCATTACGCATTTTTAGATTACTAACACTTGCGTATTCATGAATTCACTCTACACTAATTCTACATTCAAGTTGTCAACAATTTATGTCATCTACGCCGACTACATTATAGAATATTTTGAATCAACTTGAGTATAAAACTCAATCCCATATTTTTTCTCTTATCTTCGCCTTCTTTAACGCTACTTTCATTACAGAAAAAATTTGTTTTTGTTATATCATTGCGAACTATGCCCTTTAGCGGAGGAGTAGGAAACTTGAAAATAATTTCAAGGAGCTTCGCGCTCCTCTTTAGCATAAGAACATTTAAATTTGCAAACATACATATTGCAGTATGTACATGACATTGCTATGATCAGTGAATGAGCTAAAAAACCTCGACAAAAACTCAACAGAATAGTGAACTGGTTCAACTGGTGTAGGATGAAGCCCAATGCTTCAAAATATCAATGCTCAATATTCAATCTGTTTAATAACAATAAAAAATACAATATTTCGAATCAGTAGGCACATTGTTAGAATAAAATAATTATTCAACATTTATTTCTCAGACTATATGTAGTTGGTTGTCAGATAGACTTTTAATGTTGTATTGTCAATTGAATTTGAATTTAATAAAAGTTGTTACTTTTTCACTTGAATTATTCCCTCAAAACACTGCAAGCCAACAGGTTATGGGCGGCCCAGGACAATACTGAGATATGGAAAGTGTTAAAAATAAAAGTAAAATACTCCTGGAATATCCCGAAGGTCGGCCAGAGTGAAAAGTACGACGAGTTAGTATACACTGGGAGGAAATTGACACAAAAATGAATACAGTCGAATACAGAAGAATCATAACGCTCGATGAGAATGGACTCAACTATGCAGCCTGGAAGTTTCAGTTAGTAATGATTCTGGAATCTTCTGGTGTCTACTATGTCATTGAGAATGCACTATCCACAACAAGTTCTGAAGAAGAAAAAAAGGAATGGGATGAAAAAGATCTGAAAGCTCAAAACCTTATTGTGACCTCAGTGCAAGAAAAGGTGACTCATTTAATTGCTTGCAAAACCGCCGGTGAAATGTGGCAAAGAATTGAAGCTCTATATTGAAAAACCACAGAGGCAAACCTACATTCTCTTCAACAAAGGTTTTATACTTACTCCTATAAAGGAAATGGTGTTGCTGGCCATGTAGCCGACTTAAAAAAAAACTCAGTCATGATCTCTAATCTTGTGGAGAAGATATAAGCGAAAGTATGCTGGTGAACAAAATTCTCATGACTTTGCCTGATAGTTTTAAACATTTTCATTCTGCATGGGATAGCTCAACGAATAAAAGCCTGAATACTCTCACGTCAAGACTACTCGCAGAAGAAGAAAGAATAAAGAAAAGATGCAGCGAAGAAGTTGATGGGGCATTAGCAGCCAAAACGTTCGAGAAAAAAAATTGTAAGAAAAATGATAATGAACGTCATAAGAATAAGTTTCGCAAAGGTGATTTTTCTTGTCATTAATGTAAAAAACGAGGACACTTCGAACGAGATTGCTGGTTTAAGAAGAACAAAGCCGAAAGTAAACCACTAAATGATGATAAAAATAAGAAACATTTTGTTCTTATCACAAATGGAATCAATACAACCACCGTCTGGTATTTGGATAGTGGTGCCAGCCATCATATGACTTTCAATAGAATGTGGTTCAGTACTTACGAAGAACTTGAGACCAAAGAGTATATAATTATTGGTGATGGTAAAAGACTTGAGGCTCTTAGAAAAGGTACTATTCTTGTGAATGCCCAAACTGACGATGATGAGTGCGTTAGTTGCTCCATTGAGAATGTTTTCTACGTTCCTGAACTGAATTATAGACAGAAATAAATGTCAGATCGAAAAGGATGGTCGAATTATCCAGGGAAAGATGTCAGGAAAATTATTCAAACTACAATTTGAAGTCAGATTTGAAGAAGCTGCGGCTAGTTTCATAAGCTCAAAGACAAAGAAATCAATGGAAGAATGGCATTATTTATTGGCACATCAAAATATTTCACATTGCAAGAAAATTTTGAGGAATTTTGATATCAAAATTCAAGATGATTCAAATTTTCAATGTGAATCATGCATTTATGGAAAGCAGAGTAGACAATCATTTTCAATTTCAACCAATGTGACTACTAAACCAGGAGAAATAATACACTCTGATATTGGACGACCGATGAAAGTTGAATCGCTTGGAGGATCGATTTATTTTTTATTATTCAAGGACGATTACTCTCATTATCGATATGTTTAATTCCTGGAAAATAAAAATGAAGTTATTGAAAAATTAACCGAATTTATACCGAAATGCAGGACCGAAACAAATAAAAAAATAAAAGTAATAAGGACAGATAATGGCACAGAATTCAAAAATAAGGAAATGGAGACATTATTAAAAAAATTCGGAATAAAACATCAGTTCACAGTGAAGTATACACCCGAACAAAACGGAGCAGCCGAAAGGGAGATGAGGACATTAGTAGAAGCCGCCCTAACTTTACTTCAGCACCGAAAATTGGAAAAAGTGTTTTGTGCCGAAGCCATAAATACATCATCTCATATTCTGAATAGAACGGAGACTAGTTCAATAACCGGTAAAACACCATTTGAACTAATATTCAAAAAACAAGCAAAGATTGATCATTTCTTAATATTTGGACAGCCTGTATATACCCATATACCGAAACAACTTCGTAAAAATGGGACTATAAAAGCGAAGAAGGGATTTTTGTGGGCTATTCTGAAGAAACGAAAGGATACAGAATATATTTTCCAACTGATCAAAGAATAGAAGTATGCCGAGATGTAATTCCAAAGAAATCCATTGAAGAGAGTACATCAATATTGATTAAAACAAAAGAAAAAGTAACACAGACTACAGAGACAGAAGAAGACAATAGCAATAACGAAAAACACTATCTTGATAGTTTCCAAGATGACACAGAAGAAAATAAAGAACATGAAGAAGAAGGAAGAAACCTAAAGGCGGGTACTGACCAGAGCATTTTTACTCGCACGAATTGCGTGCGCAAACAAAAGCAAACATATTGTTCGCGAAAATTATTTTTAGCATAAAATTAGTGCGCGTAAAATTGTCGTTCCAGTGATATTGTTGAAATGTCGCCGAGAAGACGAAATGTGATTATTGCAAGTGCCGCCTTTATACTATTGCAAGAGGTAGAGAAAAATAGGAAAAACACAACGACAACTACGTCCACACTGAGCATGTTATGCGTACGAATACCTTTTGATCTTCTCGAAAGACCGACAGCCGCCGGATCGTGTTTGTGCACGCAAAATTGCTACGCGTACGCATGTGAGTGGCGTCCTTATCTGATCATTTTTACGCGTAAGTCGTTCGTGCGAGTGAAAACGCTCTAGTCAGTACCCGCCTTAAGGCATAGAAGTTCAATAAAACCACCAGTAAAATATGAAGATTTTGTTTGTATGATAGCAGAAGAAGAAATCGATTACGAGACAGCTTTACAGAGAGAAGAATGGAAAAATGCTATGAAAAAAGAACTTCATAAAAATGAAACATGGACGTTAACCCAACTTCCAGACAACAAGAGAGCTATAAAGAATAAGTGGGTCTTCAGAAAGAAATTGAATGGGATTTATAAGGCAAGGTTGGTTGCAAAAGGATACAGTCAAACTTTTGGCCAAGACTACTTCAAAACATTTAGTCCTGTAGCACAATATAAATCCATTCGGTTGATACTTAGCATAGCTGCGTACTATGAAATGGAATTAGCTCAGTTCGATGTGATGACTGCATTCCTTAATGGTGATCTTAACGAAGTCATTTACATGGAGCAGCCACCTGGATTCCATGACGGTACAAACAAGGTTTGTTTACTAAAGAAAGAACTCTATGGTTTGAAGCAGTCTCCTCGTAATTGGAATGCGAAATTTGTAGCTACATTGAAAGAGTTTAAACTAATTCAGTCCGTTAATGATCCTTGCATTTTTTACAAAGACGAAAGTGAAAAATTATTTTTAGTAATTTATGTGGACGATGGCTTAATCGCAGCAACCAGTAGAAGAGGAATAGAGAGATTAATGGAACATTTGAAAAATAATTTTGAAATCAAGAGAGAAGAAGAAGTAAAAAATTTTTTGGGAATGGAAATCACTAAAACTGAAAATGGAATATTTTTAAGTCAGAAAATCCAAATAGAAAGAATTCTTGAAAAATTCAACATGATATCATGTAAAGCAGTTGATACACCAGTGCCTACGAAAGATTTGGTTAGTGAAGACAGTCCTATATGCAAAGCA
This sequence comes from Galerucella calmariensis, assembly GCA_910591675.1. Taxonomy (NCBI): domain Eukaryota; kingdom Metazoa; phylum Arthropoda; class Insecta; order Coleoptera; family Chrysomelidae; genus Galerucella; species Galerucella calmariensis. The sequence goes on along the minus strand of CAJUYG010000905.1, from coordinate 95,708 downwards.
CCGTACCGCGAGGCTATAGGAAGTTTACTATATTTGGCATTTATCACAAAGCCAGATATAGCATTCATTGTCAATAAACTCAGCAGATATATGGAATATCCTCGTTTAATCCAGTGGGAGGGAGTCAAACGAGTTATACGTTACCTAAGTGGAACAAAAACATTTGGCCTTCACTATACGAAAAACTCAAATAATGAATTATTGGTAGGATACAGTGATTCCGATTTCGCAGGGGACTACCGAACTAGAAAATCGACTTCAGGTTTTGTGATGTTTTTCGCCGGGACACCTATTGATTGGTATTCAAGAAGACAAAGTATGGTATCTTTGTCCACAGCGGAAGCTGAATACATTGCAGCCACTGAAGCCATAAAAGAAATCATCATTATGAGCAGGCTATATGAAGAACTGGAAAATTGCTCAAGACCAATCACTCTGAAGATGGACAACCAGAGTGCAATAAAAATGTTGACTGATGAAACAGCTCAAAAAAGAACTAAACACATTGATGTTCGTGTCCATTTTTTAAAAGATAGATTAAACAAGAATTTTACGTTAGATTTTGTAAAGAGTGAAGAACAATTAGCCGATATTTTTACGAAAACACTAGGGAGATTTATTTTTCTAGCAATCCGAGATAAAATAAATGTTAAGGAGGCACATTGTTAGAATAAAATAATTATTTAACATTTATTTCTCAGACTATATGTAGTTGGTTGTCAGATAGACTTTTAATTTTGTATTGTCAATTGAATTTGAATTTAATAAAAGTTGTTACTTTTTCACTGGAATTATTCCCTAAAAACACTGCAAGCCAACACACATTAACTTATTAATGATATCAGTTCATGTATATTATTATTTAAAAATGTAAATTGTATTTATACAATTTCAATCTGATCATAATAAATGTTTTCCCTACTTTATTTATCTGTGAATATTTTCAATTACCCTTGGCAAATGAAAACACTCGAGGCTTTTTTTTAATTCATTTTTTCAAAATTATCTTCTAGGATCCTTGGACACCAGTCGTTAATAGTAATGGAACATCTAATTCTGCATGGACTAGAAATAACGAACCTGCCAATCCATTTTTATCCTAACACAATGTTGATAGCTATATAATATTTACTGGTAAGTGTAGTTTCCGCTGTAAATTAGTTTAATCCGAATTTTGGATTACTCAATATGTGTCTGTTTACAGGTAGAAGTGCAGGTATTACTATAACATTCAACAAGGCGATTGGTGCGAATCATAAAAGTTGCTTTTTATGTTTGAAAACTTTTATTAGAGAAGATTTCGTTTACGATTCGGATATTTCAGAATGTCTATATATATTTTTATAACGAGAAAAAAAAATGCTTTTGCTTCAAAAATATGTTATATTTTTATTGTATGTTTCTGTAATCGAGAAGTTGCTCATTTTTTTCTTATAAAATTTACACGCTGGAAAAAAAAACATTTTTGATTATACACATATCCAAATAAATCTGTACTAATTCTAAATGGTTTCTTGCTTTTTGGCAATTCGAAGAAAGAACTGGTGTTTATTGAAAGTAAAAGAAGAATTGTCATTTTATCAAAGGAGAGAGGAACCGAATGAAAGCAAAGAAAATTGTTAAGAAGTGGTCAGTTTTATTTTTTGGCCGAGGTAATTTTTGTACCAAAAAAGCTGCTCATATTCTTCAACTTTCTCACACACCATTAATAACTTGATAATTTGATCTAATCAATATTTTGTACCAAGGCTAACTCAATTTTTATTACATGCTAATAAAACGTCCTCTACATAAAGGAACCAATAAAAACGATAACTAATTAGATTTCCACCATTCACAAATTTAGTTTAGTTTTTAGTATCTTAAGCCTATTTTATTTATTATTTCAAGTCAAAATTCCCATTGGTTTCCTTGTTTTTTTTTAACATTTGCATACACTGTATTTTCCTTTTGTATCGTTTTAGTGAAAACTGGTGTTTTTTTTTTCATAGTATGGATATTTAATAGTTAAATTTTACAGCTTGATATGTCCTTTTTTGACTAACCGGTAAATCCTTTATTGGTATAAATCTTCAAAATAGGTGAGTATCTACTATCGATTTTTTGCTAAATGATTCAAAAACTTGTAGTTCCGTATAGTTGGATTGGATCCAGCTGTCTTGATAAATATGGAAACTCACCTACTGCAACTTTTTTGTTCCGTAATACTGCAAGCTCCACATTTCGTTCAGGACAGAGTAGAACCGGGTCGTGCCGCGCGATACATTGTCCCGCAACGTTGCGGTGTATTACCGACGATGTTTTGCGGAAAAACAGTGTAACACACACTCCTAGAGTGTACATGTTTTTTAGTGTTACCCATAGAGCTATAAGTTTAAATTAAATAAGATTATAATTTCAGTATTTCCTCAAATATTATTACAAATCAGCTACTTGTGCCCATTCACTCAAAACTCAGTGTGGTTGCAACAAATGTTGAAGCCGATACTACTATAGAATTTACTGAAGAATTTTTTTGTGGCGCGACGAAATGATGCAGCTGGTGTGTTTCCAGTTTAACATTCAAGGATATGGGCAAATATTTATCAGAGTGTGTTTTTTTGCAATTTATCATGAATCTAAGATTTCTTTGCAAACATAGATGGTGTATGGATAGCGCCCAAGCATTTTTCTTATTCTATTGCTGATTTTACCACTTAATTCTAATACATTGTCTGGGAATACTTAGCTTTGTGGAGTCTTAGACTACTTCATGATGTACTAAGAGTTAGGTTCTATGCTGTTTCTTTAGTTTCTTCAATTTTTCAACCAAATTAGTATTTGATTAAATCGGTTATATAAAAGGAAAGACATATTTTATATGGTGATTTTTTTTTTCCAATTCGAAAATTGTTAGTTATTGTGTCAAACCCCCAAGCTTTAACTAATTATTTAGATAAATTGGCAAGCTGTAGAGGTATGTGGAGTGGATATCAAAAGAACGGATGGTATGAAGGTTGTTTTTTTCATTATTTGGTTAACATATAACTAACTGCCTTTATCTACATAATATTTATTTTAGTTGTTACAATTTAGTTTTATATCATGTTCAACTGTTTAGAATTATCATTTATTAAAAATTTTTTTATTAGCATATTTTTCAAATACAAAATATATACTTTTATGAGGCGATTCAAAGAAATATTCAAAACACCTTAATCCTTTTACTGCGGGAATAACCATTCGAAGTCGCACCAGAAAGTGGCAATCTAGGTGCGGGAACCGTGTATAAATGCAAGGGTCTCCGGTTCAACTGCAAGAAACGAGCGTGAGCATTCGTTAGTAGATTTCTATTCATCAACCTTTGGAAGGAGTCATAGAATTTTATGTATCTTTACTGTGGAAAACGACCGAAGACATGAAAATTTGTCATGTCCGTGTATGCAATGCTCATTTGGTTGTTGCTTATTGTATTGCATTTAGTCAATTTAGTTTATTATCAAAAGTATTGTAATATTTGTTGTATTTTTATCCAAAATAATTTAAATTATACTCTTCACTTTAAAAATAACACCCGAAATTTGCTGACCCAAGCTGCGACAGACGTTTTCAGCCGCAGAACTGTTCCGGAGCCGCACACGGTAGTAAATACTAAAAATATATGCCGCAGTAAAAGGGTTAAGCATTTTAAGCTTGATCTTGTAAATAACTTTTGTATGCTCATTGTGATGTACTAATTAATATTATTATTCTGGGAAATCAAACAAGTTTAACTGGATACAGTATATTCAATTCAAATACCGTTTTACTTTCGATCATCTAGTAAATGTCAAATAACATTTGACTGAAAACAGTATTATGGATAGCATATTATATTATATTATTATATTATTATTCGTTTCTATGGAGCAGACTATAAACTTTGATTAGGTATTTTTCATGGTCTGTGACATATTATTCACAATTATTAAATTCAACTCAAGATTTCTGCTTCATTGTATGGAATGTTGTCGCTTACTTCTTTTACAGCGTTTAAAGGTAGCGATGAGTCATTAATTATTATTACTTTCTTGTTTAAAATCGAATATTGAAGCCACAAGCCTCATTATATGCAGAAGCTGGATAAACAAATCGGCATATTTGCCCTGTGCTTAAATGAAATGAAAATAAATATTTGGAATACTTTATTTAAACTCCTGTCAATTATAATTAATGCATAATGATACAATTGAAAATTATACGCTATAATTAAGAAAAATCAACCACTAAATTATGTATTTTCATTTCATTCCACAATGTGAATATTGTAAACAACTACTTAAGTGCTATTAACCGAATTATTAATAATATTAACAAATCTGTAAACATAAAATCAATAACCTTCGTTCATTGAACAGACCCGATATACTGATAACACAAGTACTTTATTTGTGACCAACATTTATATCGATTCTTCCATTTCAAAACAAAGGTCACAGACTCCGATGCTGTGTCAAGATTTAAATTTAATGGAAATATTTTGTATATTATTTATTTTCTGTTGATGATATTGATTTGTATTCCTAGTGGAATGGGTGAATAGCATTTATATGTATATCAAATAATAGGACACTGGTAATTTCAGAACTTTAGTACTGTGTAGAACTTGTTTCTCACCTGCGAGAGGTTGCTTTGTGTGAACAAAAATTTCTTCACAATATCTACCACGTTTAAATAGAACAGCCATAACATATTTGGTAGAAAGCAATGCAAACAGCTGTCAAAAATGTGAACATCTAATATGAGCGGTTTTGCTACATTTACAAATTGACATCCTGTTTATGAACATTCACCCATGTATAAAATTTCATAAATATATGTTAATTATATAATAATTATTAAGGGATATATTGAAGAACCACAAAAAATTTAAATAACTGTATGATTATTACGCTTAAGCAATACATGGCAATAACTGTGGAATCCGGCAAAATAAATAAATATACTTTGACATTGTTTATGTTGGCATCAAATAATACGTCTGTTTACTCTTTTACTATGTTCACTGTTCGTAGTCAATTACAGTTTTATGTTCTGTCAAAGGTGACACGATATCTCTTTCGGTATAGGTGAAGTCACTGAGGTAGTAGAACTTTGAAGATTGATCGTAAAAAATATATATTCATGTTCTTTATATAAGGAGGCCCACAAACACGTTATGAATTTCAATAATTAAGTTTACAGTGACAAAATATATTAATTGGCAAAGAGTCGAAGCAACAAACGAGAATGAGATTCAACGGTATTTGTATTTGATATCTCTATAAAATAATAAGGATGAGATGAAAACTTGCTTGACTCTTTTTTGAATCATCTTGTATTAGATTAAAATTTTTTAACTATGCTGGTTATTTGATCAACAGTTTTCAACTGCTTTGGAAATGTAAAATATTTTATAATATATATAACGTTATAAAAATTTTAAAATATATTTCGATTATATCATTTTCTTTGTAAAATTTGTACTTTTTATAAATTCTTAAATAGTGTCGTGAACTACAGTTTTTTTGAGTCCTGTAACTGTGGAAAATTTATTTGTCAAAATCCAGTACCATCTAAACGCTTAAATGCAACATACTTCAAAACAGTTTCTTCTACTGCTACATACTTGACTGTTAGAAAAATGGCGTTTTCAATTTATTCGACGGTCTTCATTTTTCACTATGATGATAATTTGATAAATTGTGGATGAAATGTTGGATCGAAACTGCAGTTTACGTTACTATATAGCGAAATTATTTTTTTTTATATTGATATATCAAGTGTTTTTAAAATATAATTATTTCAGTTTGTACATAAAGTATAGTTCAAAGTATGCAGTTTATTAATTTTTATCGGTTGATACGATTTGTATATAGTATTAAATTTTTAAGACTATTAAGGTTTTTGTATTATAAACAAAAAGGGTTAACGAAATGTTGATGTAATGGAACTATTGTATCGTGATAGCTATTTTCACTTATATTGAAAAAAAATAAACGAAATAAAATAAGATCGTGTTTATTTTAAACATTACCCCAGCGGTGGCGGTTGGGTTTAGCGAGAGGTCTCTCTTTAAAATGGGGAATTTGACCAAAATAAATTTTTTTATATAGCTTGCACGAAGATTATTCGGGTCCCAAGCTGGAGAAGAGCCGTTTTTTTAACAAGTCTGGAGATGTCAGAATTTCTGCCTTGGCTACTAAACAATACTTTCCGCCTTATTTTAAGTGTTCATATGATTGGTTTTCCGGTAAGGTGGAAGTGAGAAAATTGTATTGACGCGGTAGGTTGTTTATCATATTCAACGAATTCTACATTATTCTCAAGCTATAAAAATTGTTGAATTTTGTTTTCACTTTTTGCAAAAAAATCAAGGTCTTAGAGATAAAAACATACCACTTTATTTATTTTGTTTAAACTCATCACGTTATTATCTGTTTATTTATGCAGAAAATTTTCAACATTATTTCAACAGTTACCTACAGTATCATTCTTCATAAATATGTATTTCAACCCTCTAAAGCTACATTGTATTGTTACAATACAGACAATTGAACAAAAATCTTCAGGATTATTTGAACAAAAATGTAGGTATTTGTAGGTTAATATGATTTGGAAAGTTGTCGCTTATCTAAAAAAGTAGAATGGATAGGAACTAAGCAATATATAGGAAAAGAAAGTGCGAAGAATATATATCTCGATTATTTTGGAGAGAAGTACAAAGATAAATATAACTTATTTACTACTATTTCAAACAAACTTATTTTTCCAATGTGCTCAGATCGCTGGGCTCTTCAATAATTGAAATTTGTTGTCAAACAAACGGAACTAATTTGTCTTGAAGTGGAAAGAAATAGTAGTTCTACACATACTTATCAAATTTTGATTAGGATTTCTAACAAGAAATAAGGAGCATATCTTCACAAACCTCATAGTTTTTGCCGTACTACCTACGTTTCCTTAAGGATATAGCTAATTTGGATATGTAACTGGAACGACACATATCTAAACTCACGGAGGAATCAGCTCACAGCAGCCCTTTCCAAAGACTAAAAGAAGAGTGTAAAAGTGACTCCAAAATAAATTAGCAGAAGCTAAAGCACGTGTTCGTGTACCT
>CAJUYG010000905.1:48969-78591 GCA_910591675.1 Galerucella calmariensis | reverse complement strand
TGGAAAATAACTTCTTTTCCTCAAATTGATAATGAAAAAGTTTCCCATATGGTGCGAACTTTAGTGGACACAGTGTATATAAAAGCGTGTTAATAATAATATTGGCAGGCCCGAATTTTCTCTCTACTAAGAGAGAGAGATGAGATGATACAATTTTATAGATCAATTGAACGACAAACCTAATTATTGAAAATAGATAAAATATAAAATTCACTACACAAAAGTACTACAATACTGACTATCTTTGTATGTATTTAGGGGTGACATTTACTGAGAGCTTTTTTTTGCGGTCCGAGATGGGAAATTCATGTTCGACTTGGTCCTTAACCAGTACCCAGACAGTGTTGGACTTATCCCAACGGATATGCATACCAACCAAACCCACCTCAAACTCGCCGTTACTCCCGCCTTGGAATCACTACCCTAGCATACTTCAAGACGGGCGGCGGTCCCTCACACACTCTCCGTAATCTTCTCCCTTCTATCACTCCTACCTCTCACATGCCATAACGAGTCTTTCTCTTTCCCTAAACATGCTCTCTACTACGCCACTCATTTCCATCCATTCCTCCTCGCCCCTCAACATAATCTCCACCATATTTTCCCAATACACCGCCTCTCCCAGTTTATTTTCCAACTTCTTCGAAACTTCCTCGTTCTTCCAACATCTAAACACATGTCCCACATCATCCTCCACTTCACATCTCTCGCACACTCCAGTTTCTCTTTTCCCAATCTTGTGGAGGTAACCCACTCTCGACCCATGCCCTGTGAGCACCTGCGTCAAGAAGTAGTTCACCTCTCCGAATTTCCGGTCCACCCAATTTCTCCTGCTCCCAATCGTTCCTTTTAGCGCGCCCTCATACTCATCCCACCTTCTCTCCATCTCCTCATCCATCCATCCATTCCTGTACTTCCTCTCTGTTCGCACCCATCCAGCGTTTCTGTCTGGCTCTAGCCATTAAGTCCAATGGATAGGACCGTGACAGCACTGCTGCTGCCAGTACACCCACTGTCCTGTACGCCTGCACCACCCTCAGAAGTATCCCTATCTGCACCCGCAGGAGTGGTCTAGCCCTTGCATTCACCACTGCTTTATCACCCCACACTTCCATACAGCATACTCTGCTCTACCGTCCTACCAATTATCCTCCTCTTCCACTCTCCCGGTCCTTTCACCTCACCTATCAATCTTCCAAGCCATGATGCCCTTACTTTTGCCTTCTGTGCAGTCTTCAACATATGGGTTTTGAAGGATAATTGGCTATCCAACCACACCCCCAGATATTACACCGCTTCCTCCATCCGAATTTTCTTTCCCTTCACCATCACCCCCACCTCCCTTGCCTTGCTCCGCCCCTTCACCAGTAGCTCCACCGTCTTATCCTCTGCCACTTCCAGTCCACACCACTCTATCTTCTCCACAATCTTCCTACATATCCTCTCCGCCTTTCTTTCTATCTCCACCTCTCCCTTTGCCGTACAAACCAGACAGACATGATCTCACATCCCTCTTCACATGCTATCCCACAAACTTCATCAAACACACACTTCCAAAGCGTCGGTCCCAGAACCGAGCCCTGGGGCACTCCAATCTCCGTCCCATACCTTCTCCCCCTAGTGTCCATTATCGCACGCCCCGTCAGGTAGTCCTCTACTAGATTAACTAGCCCCTCCCCTACTCTAAGCTTTGTCAACGCGCTCAACACCGCCCGTTTACTGACACTGTTGAACGCGTTCCCCACGTCGAAGAACACTAGCAGGGCCAATTTCTTATTCCCATAGCTACCCTGCCTAGCCCTTTGCACCAAGTCCACCACCCTGCCCAGCGCTAAGATGCATGACTTCCCTTCTACAAACCCATGCTGGTTTTCTCTAAAACCCCCATTCCTATCAACCTCCTCCTTAATCCTAAACTTTATTACCCCCCCCCCATCAATTTACCCAATCCACACAGCAGGCTGATGGGCCTGTAGTCCCCCGCCCGCTTCCCATCCCTACCCGTCTTCTTCACAAGGATCACCCTGGCCACCTTCCACCTTTCCGGGAACTGTTCCTCCCTCAGTATCCTGTTAAACAGTTCCAAAATGTACTCCCCATTGTCATCCAACAGCCTCTTCACCATATCACCTCTCATGCCATCTATCCCTGGGGCTTTCCTTACCTTAACATTTCTCCCCCCCTCCTCTACTCCCCTCCTCTACCGACGTTATCACCCCCATTTTCCCTATCTCGCTAGTATTCTGGGCTTCCCGAATCCTGCCCTCCACACCTCCTTCTACCCCTGTGAACAATTTCTTTATAATCTCTTTCTTCTAATCTTCCTCTAGCACCACGTTCCTATTTCCACCCATTCTTTTCACCGCTATCTCATACGTCTCCCCCATGGGTTGTTTTCCAACTCCCCCAGTAACTCTTCCCACTTCCTTCTTTTTTCCCTCTTCACCCTGTGCTCCAGTTCCTTCTTCTTCTCCTTATATCCACCTTTTCCCCCCATCCATACTTTTCTTCTCAACATTCGTCTTCGTTCCTTCTTACACTCCCTCCACAGACTCTCTATTTCCTCATTCTACCAGTAATTAGCTCACTGAGACCTAAAAGATCTATTGTGCCCCCTCATTCTTCTACTTAGTTACTTTGATAGTTACTTTGACTCATGCATTCATTTGATCTCAACAGGTTGTAGTCACCCAGAAGAATCTTTGATTGCCCTACTAGATCTTTCCAATGGTCAGATCTCATATTTTCCTCGATTTCACATATTTTCCCAATATTACATTGGATCTTATTCTGTGAAAGGGCTCTGGTTCCCGAAAGGATATTTCAGTCCCTCTATTTGCTCGTTCATCTGCTATTTTATTTCATTTTCTTCTGTTCAGTGTGTCCTGGAATCCACAGTAAGGTGACTACATTGTTCTCGCCTAGTTCATTGAGTTTGTCTAGGCATTCCTACACTATTTTGGAACGTATTACACAAGAGCTCAGTGCTTTGATGGCTGCTTGAGTATCCGACATTATGTAATATTGACTATACTATACTAATAATACAAAACATAATATCATAATATATAAATTTGATATAGGTATTATAATACATATCATATAATATCGTACACAAACTCACAAGTCTAGGATAGGTAGTGGAAATCTGCCACTGAATAATAAGGTCGTGGCATCTAGATTTTGCCATGTTGAATCTTATTTCTCAATGAACATTTAGCAAGAAATTTCCCTCATTGGACCTCTCCGACCAAAGTTCGAAGTTAGAAGTTTTAGAATATTCAGGCTCACTTTGACGCAACTAGTCTTTTAATCAGAAATGCATATAATATGTCAATCTCCGGGACTCATTAGTTCCAAAGGTAGCTGATTGAATAATTTTCTGGCATTGAAGGCGATGGAACTTTTAACATGGGCATTGTTAAATAAGTACTAAACTAAACAAGAAGTCACAAAGCTTTTAACGAAAGTATCAGATCATACATATTTATTTGAAAAAGTTGCTATGAGGTTTGTTCCAACCCACAAGTTTTGTACGAACACGAAACGGTTTCAGAACTGCTAGGATCGATTATATGCACAGGCGTTAACTTCACACGGTTACATGTCTATAAAAATCACTGCCGGGTTGGAACGGTTTTGTGATTGCATTTCGTACGATCAGATCAGTAGGATTAATTAGAATATAATAATATATTGAGCTATTTTGTAAAATAATATTTTTAAAAAATGTACCAGCCCAATTCACAACATCATTAACTAATTAAGTTAGTATTTACTTCAAATTAAGTTCTCACCTAAATAATTTTCATTCTTAACTCTTTTGTTGGGAATTAATTCCAAATCACCTTTACTGCTTGTACAATCAAATTCTGAAAAATCGCTAATTCCATCGTCACTCATTTTTACATAGAACTTTCTTGACTAAAGCAAGATTAATATATCGTAACGCACCAAACGCCACACAAAACATTAGCTAAAAAATTAAACATCGAAAAATGGGTCAAAACGCTTGAGGGAATGCAAGAAACATAACCAAGCTAAATGACAGATAAAACAGCTGTTTAATTCAATACAGTATCAATACGCAAGCCAGTCCAAAAACAGTATTCAATTTGAGCCGTGTATCGAAATTACCGTTCTGAAACCCTAAGGCAGGTTGGAACGCAAATAGGATCGTCCGATAAACCATCACATCTCGGTTGGAACGCATTTTATTCACTGCGCATGAGCGTGATCGTCATGTTACGGTTTTTCGACGGGTTGGAACAAACCTATGATAATTGAACTGAGTAGAGGATGCAGAAGAGATGAGCTGACAAATATGCTTGTTGAACATGTGATAGATGGAGGATCCGTTTTTAGAATAACCGAATACAAAATCAGACAATATGTGAAAATACGACCCTGCAATACAAAGCATCTACGTTTTTTTGTCGCTTAAAATAATAAAACAACCCTTTGGGATTCACACCTTTTATAAAATCCCAAAAGTTATTGACACTTTTTCGAATTTATCTCAATTATTGGCCGATTCTGGAACTGATCTGCAATACTATTGCTTAAGGTTACATTGAAAATTTGAAAGAGAAAAAAAAATCCGAAACAATTTTTCATGCCAAAAAAAAACGATCACAAGTTTACCGAAAAGCATCAACTACTGATGTGGAAACTCTGAAATCCATTGGAACTAATATTGCAAATTGTGGTTATTGCTCCTTTTACCATGTATAATGAATAGTTTTTTTGTACAAAGTTATGCATTTGAACAAACTTTTTGATCTCACGTGTCTTTCATATAAAATTTCATCATGGCACCAAGAACCGCAATGAGCTCACTTCTGTCATCAAATTATAGTATATTGTGCAACGATCATGTAATGATAGTTATTAATACACAAGCATTAACCGGGATACGAAACGAGCCAAAGGCGAGCTTCGTATGGTTAATGCGAGTGTATTAATAACCATTACATGAGAGTTGCATACACAATTTTTTCTACAAAGAAATTTAATTTAAAAAAAATGTACTACCCGGCACTCGATCCCGGCATGTACAGATCGAAAACAACAATATGGATATATTACTGACATACAAAATTAGTAATAAATTGTAAACAAAAATAAATAAGTTCAAATATGTATTCACTTTGGTCATTGAGTATTTTTGGTTTGGTGCTCGACCTTTCTTTTAAAACCTAACGCAAAAGTTTTAATCTGTCATGAAACACACGAATCTCTTAGAAACTGTCAAACATTCTACAGAAAATATTGGTTATGCCTACTTGGGTATTTGAAAATCTAGATTTCTAATGGTCAATTTCTCAGTTTTATAATGAAAATCAGTACTATGATGGGTATCATGATAAAACTGAAAATTGGCAATCAATTAACAACTTATAGTATAGGCACAGTATAGAAACGTGACGTCACACTCCCGTCACACTCTCTCTTCTCATTTTTTGCACTGGATGAGTATGAAAACGAGTAGTGTGTGCGTAAACCAATAAATATTTTGTTTTATCCACTCATCAGTGTACTGTTCTACAATATTTAAGAAACAATATTTAACACGTTCAAGTCTTTTTGAAACTTATGCTACCTACGCCTATGGAAAAGTAAAATGGATCGTGAAGTGATCCGTTCAAGGTCATCAAAAGCTCTGGCAATTTATGAGTGAAATTTATAATAATAATACTAATGGTTCGTTTCTATACTGTGGTATAGGAGTGGAAAAATTGAGTAACATAACATTGTCATTATTACATGCAATCAGATAATAGTTAGGTATCTATGTACCAAAGACGAAAAACTCTGTCACAGTGGAGTCTACAAATTGATAAACGAGGCGTAGCCGAGACTTGTAATCATGCGAAATCACAGACAGCTATTCGCCGAGGTGCATATTATATTTTTTCGTCGATCTTTACGGAAACTTAGTAAAAGTAATTAACAGCAAATGACAGGTATTGTCAACCACAGCGGTCGAAAACTGGAGTATTTGCGGACAAAAAGTAAATGACGGTATTTCATCCGGAAATTAGTACGTATAATGTCATTTTCTGTAAAGGTCGACGAAAACAATAATAATAGCCTGATGTATTTTTACTTAATAGCAATTTATGTACCAAGGACGAAAAACTGTCTATTATAGTCGAGTCTGCAAGTTGATAGCTGAGGCTAGCAAGCAGGCGAGACAATAGACAGTTCTTCGCCGAGGTACATATTACATTTTTTCGTCGATCTTCACGTTCGCTGAGCAAAAGATAAGTTTCATTTATTAGGTACTATCTATTCTTGATTATAATGAACACTCATATTCAGATATTACCTTACTTTAAAAAATGGTTGGTGAGATAGTGCATTAGAGATAAGTAAATAGATAAAAAAAAAACAAATAGATAGTTACAGAGGGAGGTGACGTATGCATCATTTACTCACCTAAAAGAATACCAAATTTGGTTCTCAAACAAACTTTTCTAGAAAATGGAGTTCCAAATGCATTTCCTATCATTAGAAAACCAGCAATCATAGCACTTTGGTCCATTGTAATTGAAATGGGAGAAGTGCTAGCGATAAGAATAGGATTAGTAGGAGAAGGCCATCCCAACATCAAACCAAATGGTAGAACTACCAGTGATGCTGCAAATAAAATTCGTTAGTGTAAAGTAGCATTTTCACGAATGTGAACATTCGAGCGTATAATACAATTTGCATAAATATTGTTTAACTTACTGTAACTAATTAGCTATATTCATATATACAGTTTGACTCATTTTGTTTGGAAGCATCCTTATAAAATCCGAATTTCCTAATCGATTTTGATTCAATTTATTTTGTTAGATTCAGTATCAAAAATATTTGGCACAAATTTTCATAGCAAAATTACTATTTTCAAGGCCCTCTATGTTAATTTTTGTTTGCCAAAGAAGACAAAAGTACACTAGGCATTTTTTTTCCTCAAATACTATACCACTATACCACTGGATTTAGAATCATCACAAATGTGAATCACCAAAATTGTACGTTTGTGTGGATACAATGATAGAAGTGAACGAGAAGTAACAGAAATATTTAATCGGAGAAATTCAGATCGCCGTATTTGCTGCTTTGCAGTGCACAAAATCTAAAAAGTATTTATTTAGACTGGAGCAGAGACCAAACGTATTTAAAAAAAATGTATACAAGCAATTTTAATGACCGTGTTGTCATAGAAATCTCTGTCAACAATCCAAATTATTAAGCACAAATTTACTTACTTTCAGAAGCTTCTACTCCAGAACGGGTTAGGTTATCGGCTTCGAATTTTTACTGTGCAATATGTTTGAGTCCTAGTTTTATTTTTTTTACCATGTTGCCATTTTTTAAATTTGTCTACATTCTACCTAAGAAATTAATTAAAATACCACTTTTTTTCAAATTTAACAAAAAAAATTAAATCAAAATTGGTTGAAAAATGTGGATTTTACAAGGGTGCTTCCAAGCAAAATGGGTCACACTGTATATAAGTTGAAATGCGACAAGCGCCTGTGATCGTTGCTGATCAATTAGGACACAAACAGACAAATATTGAGGTAAGCAGCAAAAAAGGAGGAAAGTGTTATCTTCTTAGATTTCCAAGCTTTCTTAAAAATTTATTTAGGTACATCTTCAGGAAACTACAATAGTGAGAGAAAGACATAATTTACAAAACAGCCTGCTAATCGAGAATGTACCCTTGATCTTATGATTGTGGAAATTGTTAAGCAGTTAATTTCAAGAAAGAAATAAATCCGAATAGAATTAATAGTCCTATATACAGTCACATTATAAAATAATTAAAAAGTTGAAATATAAAAATTCATTAAATCTGAGAATCCACACAAACACGTGGAATTCGACTTATCAAACGAAAATAGGTTGAGAATAGTTATTTGTTTATATGAGATACAAAAATAAGAAATAGTAAGTGCATAATAACTTACCAACCAAAAACAATTGGAATATATTATACATTGTGTTATTTATAAGATGCGACATAGGGGCTCCTGTACAAAACTGTCAAATGCAAGCTAGCTTTTTCACCAAATAGCGTTCATAAAAAATAATAACAGATTTGGAGAGGTCGTTATAAGTGGGAAACGAAAAAGCCTACTTTTCAATGTGATTGTAGAAAAAATAAGTTCAAATGCACTTTCAATTTTCTTAAATTTGCTCTGGTTTGATGAAAAAATAAATAGTTATGTTCAAAAAAGTCGAGCTCCATATTCATACCACTTTCGAATACTTTTAATCGTCTGGGAAATACACGGTTTGGTGCACAGAAAATTTAAAAGTTGAACCTGAAGTAGGTGGCGGTTCGATTCTCCGCTGTGGTGAAATTTTTTTTTTGTCTTCAGTTCTTTTTTCACAATTCTTTAAACAAATAACTTTGCTTTATTTCAAACTAAATTTTTTTCAGACAAAAATTGTGAAAAAAGAACTTATATTTCAACGATCTTTCCAAATCTGCTATTTGTAAAAAAGTTAACTCGCGTTTGACAATTTTTGTATAGGAGTCCCTATGTCGCATCTTATAAATAACACAGTGTATTTATGAAACACGAATTTACAAGAAATATTGCTTATACCTATATGTTTATGAAAATTATTTTTATCTGAAAATAAGAGAAGAGAGAAGAGATTACTTGAGTTTAGAATGTCTGTATTCTTATTAATTCGGTCATCCTCTTGAAAAATAGAAGCCATTTCCAGAAATATTCTTTTACTGTAGTTATTTTAACGAGCTAGGACCTTAATCCCTCCAAAATCAATTATATGGTCTAGAGGAATCATGATTGGCAAGAGAACATCTTTCCGGATGCAGTCTTATATCAATCTTGAGGAGAGATACACGAGTAGAAAGCTTCTGAGTGGTTTCACCAATATATGTATAAGATCACAGCTATTGCAACAAAGTTTATATTCCAGATACATTACTAGTATCTGAGGCACTCTTACAAACAAATATTCTGTAAGTATTGTGGAAAAATCTGGGTGTAATTTCCCTTATGTATGATAAAGAGACAATAAAACTGGAGGAAACCATTTTAGAAGTCGAGAGAGCATTCCGATCAGTTACACCTGCTTTAACTACTCTGGAAGTGATGGATTTTCTGCCGATACAGATGATGTATTGAAAATAATCTCTCTTAGTGAGGGTTTCGAATAGGAATTATTAAGGAACAAATTAAAACGTATATCACGGTTCTTATTCATAAAATTAGTGTCGAAAGGACTCATTACCCTGGTTGTCATTTGTTCAACCAAATTCACCTTTATGCTAAATTTATGGTAAGAATTTTAGTTGAGGTATCTTCCAGAGGTACTAACTTTTTTATACCAATCAATTATAATCACATTATAAGGTATTTTAACCTATTTTTTCCGATTATCAAGTCGAGTTCCACGTGTTTGGTGGATTCTCATTGAGTTTTAATGGATTTTTATATCCCAACTCTTTAATTATTTTATAATGTGACTTTTATGTGACTGAAACTAGGGATATTAATGCTATTCGGATTTATTTATTTCTTGGAATTAATTGCTTAACGCTTTCCCCAATGATAATATCAAAGCTACATTCTCGATAAGCGTAAGTTATAAAACTGCTGCAGACTGCTTTGTAAATTATGTCTTTTTCTCACTTTTGAAGTTCCCTGAATATATCGATAAATATTCACGAGAGCTTGGGAATCTAAAAAGAGTACAAAATTTGAGGTACACCTATTTTGGGATACGTAGATTCCAGGTTTGATATTTGCAATGTTGCCAGATTTGCTTTCTCTTTTATATTATTAGTAGTTTTGGTTTTACAAATTCATCACCCTGTATATTTAGTCATTATTAGAATCTCCCATTCAATACCATTCCACCCATATGTAACACTCACGATTTCATTTAGAATACAAGGTTTTAAATACACACAACAGTGCAAAATATGTAGATTTGAGGAACTTTAAATGTCTTTATCGAAGGAAATTTATATACATATATATAATCTTAAAGCCCTTCTACCACTTATTGGTGTAGGGTGAAATTTAACGTCAGATAAATATCAACTACTTAAAAATGAAGTTGTACCTACACTGAGAAACTTGTTTAAAGTCAATTTCAATCAGATACGATTTCAGCAGGCTCATTTTGGTTTAAATGTCCGGCGTTATTTATTTGAGATATTTTCCAGACGATGGATTTCCCGTATCCCAAAATAGGTGTAGGTACCTACCCCAAATTTTTTTACAATTGGGACTAACAATTTACGAGATAATTGGCCGTTTCCAGACTTTTGGGCCACACTGTATGATGAACTGGTTAAAAGTTCAATATTATAATCATATTTCATCAGTTTTAAAACCTCCTAATTTCTGGTTCTCCAAATTAAATATAAATCAGTAGATAATAAAACTGAATTATAAATTCATAAAACAAAGTAAACGGATAAATTCAGAAAAAACATATTACCTAATAAAGATAATGGAACACAAATGTTTTGATGAAATTGAGAGAATGAAAAAATTAAATGATTTTGATAAAGAAAATTTGTAATTAAAAACTGCGAATTCCATTAAGTGTAGATTGATGCGAAAACGGAATTACAGTGCTTCGATAATTTTAAAGACATCTTCACATTTTTCTATTTAAAAAATAAATAAACAGTGCTTACCGCATACCGATGGTATTATTTGTCGAAATCTAATGGCGCTGGGATCATCAGTTTTCATTTTCTCTTCCTGCTTAACAGAGAATCTATAAGTGATGATCTCTGCTTTAGCATGGTCTCTTTTATCTATCAGTTCCATCTTCGTTTCGTATGTGCTACTGTTTAATCTGAAGTCAGGATCTTATCTGAAAATCAACATAAGAATTGCCTAATGATTAATACTAGGGACAGTTGGAGTTTAAAAAAAGCGAAGATTGGAATATATACACTGCGTATGAAAATTATTGTTATTTCTACCATACACGGTGTCCCGTAAATAAATACCTACCGTAAATTAGAGGCTTGATAGATTGAAATATTGAAAATACCCAAATGCAACTTTTCTCTAGCTCTAACCCTCTTAGTTTGTCAGATATAGGCTGTTAAAAGGTGTCGAAGAAATACACATTTTATTTTATATCTTCTAGGGGGATGAAAGTATACAAATTTGAAACTTTTTGTAGGTTATTGTCTTTTCAAAATACATCGACAGTATTAATTATGTCAAATTCTAATAAGTTAGTGGAGTAGGTAGTACGAGGATTTCGTAAACTTTACTGAACCTTATTTTTGAAACACCCTGTATTGAGAGCTGAATACTTCTGTATGCAATTCTTTTTTAAATACCCTACATAAAAGGTACTTTTTGTTGAGCTCGATAGAACACTCCATTTTCAATATTTTTAACTTTTAATTGCAGTAAGACACTTTTTTTATGCTGTAATGTTCTTAAACAATAAATTTGTAATAGTCGTAAATTTTTTTCCTAATACTTTATCTTCAATGTATTACGAAGAAAATATATAAAACAATGAAAGTAGTTACACTATTGATAAACTTCCTAACGAATTGACAGAAATACTGCAAACAATCTAACTATGATATTTCGAAGCTATAAAGAAATTTTTGCAAATGCACTTAAATTTAATTACTTACATAGATACCACTCACCAATTTTAAATTATCGTGTTAACAATAAGTTGGGTCGATTAAAAAAAGTCTATGATGGGTTATTGTTAGAATATTCAAATTAATCGATGATTTTGTAATTTCGATCATGACTTTGTTTGAACACAGTACGTCCATAAAGTAAGGCGTGAACTTATTATTAGCTAAATAAACAGCAGGACCGCCACTAGGGGGGCATTCTGCACCAAAACTCCAAATTTTGAGTGTCTACAAATATAATGAGGATCAATTGTTTACAAGTTGACCATAAAGGCCTAGTTCAAAAATCCACTGAGAACTAACTTATCTTTAATACATGACATACATCGGTTGTTCTTCATCAATAATTTTGTAAATCATTATTTGAATTTTCGTGGTACGATTTTAAGCAAAAGACATCCGCAAATTAAAAAAAAAGATTGTTTCATTTAAAAATAAATTAGTGATAACGTCGCACTCAAAGGTTATAAAAAATATAAAGATCTTGATGTAGTATACTGAGAATTTTATTATGGAATCGCAAGATTGTGCGGTTTTTTATTGTGAACATCTTTGGTTATAACGGGACTTTATACCATTGATTCTCAAAGTAGCCCACGGGATACTCGACGGGGGTCTACATTGACGTGACAAAAAAATGGGGGCTCACAATTCGTAAGCGGGGGTCCACGAAAATTCATTAGGTTTCGATTTGTCAACTGAAATACCTCAATAAATCCTTTTGATTAGATGGGAGAGGAAAATGTGAAATTCATAAGAGGGTATCAAACATTTTGGCTGCAAGCAGAAATACCCGAAAAATATCCTGAACTGTGGGGAATTGCAAAAAAGCTTCTGGGAGCGTTTCGCTCGTCATATATTACCGGAAAAAGTTTAGTGTTGTTATAGTGTATTTTCATCATATTGATAGGTGAAGAGCTCATAATAAATTCAAAAACGTGTCTGAAACACTTCAGGGTGATTCAAAGAATTGAGCAGAATTGTGAGCGCTTCTTCATGTGTATAAGTGTTCAGTTAGCAACTTTCGCTAGATTATTAATGTATAGTGAACCGCAGGTAGCGAGGACAACAGAACCCAATATATTTGAAAGTGATAAATTTGTCCTGACAGTGCAGTATAGTTGGGTAAGAATAAGATCCTAGATTATTCAATTCAATCACTCAATTAATTAGTAAGTTCTACATATAAGAATGACAGTTCCGCTTTTTCGTTCTTTCAAAAATCCATAAACGACAATGTCCCGTTAGGATCCCTGTTAAAACTCTTAGCGCGGTTTTACTTTGACTTATTCATTCATTTGATCTCAACAGGTTGTAGTCACCCAAAGAGTCTTTAATTGTATAAGCCCTACTAGAGCTTTCCAATGGTCAGATCTTCTCTTTTTCTCGGCTTCACCTATTTCTTCCAATATGTTTAACTCTCACAATCTTACGACTGTTACAACAATAATAGATAGATAGCTTTATTGGCCTTACAAATATTACAGTTATTGATGGTGTAATAATTATATATTTAAATAAATACAAAACAAGGAAATATACTATTTCTCTTTTTATTTCTCACCACCACGAATAGGAATATTCACAAATAAAATAAGTGATAATTGATTGGTTCCTTGTGCTGTGAGTAGATTTTGAATAAGTAAAGTTGGTTGGAATCAATTTTTTGATTGGCCAACTTTACTTTTTTGACATCCACTCACAGCACAAACAATTAAGCGATTAACCAATCAATTCTTACCTTCTTTTTCGAAAATTGTTAATGCGTGGCTGGAACGCAGCTGCAACGCAAATTTCCATACTTAGATCTACTCTTCACCTTTTCTATCGAGTTTTGAGAATATGTTAGAAATGTAGCTGTGTCTACCGGAGTCAGAAAAATCATGAAAGTGGTTTATAACAAAAAAAGTTTGGGAGCCTCTGCTTTTGACTGCTCATTTTATCGAGAGAAGACGAGATGAATAGAGACGACGAGAAGGGAAAAATCTCGCGCTAGTGTGGAGCCCCAGTACAAATAACAACAAAAAATGAAAATCAATTATATGTGAGAGAAGGGTACACTGTTTACAATAGGGCTGTTCTTTTATTGAACAGAACAAATAACTCATTATGTATTTATGAAACATTTTCTATACTCTAGTTCTTCCCTGCTTTGCATGAATGAAGTAAGCCGGAATAATAGTTTCAATTTGTTTATTAAACAGCAGGACGACAAAACATGTGTAATTGTTACCAATTGCCTGCTTTTAAATATCAGTTAACAATACATCGTAATAGTCGGAGTATGAGTAACAATATAATTAAACATCTGTTTTTTTTTCAAATGGCACACTGTAAATAATTAACAATAAGCTTGAAGTTTGTAACATGTATATGGCAAAATATTTATAGTAAAATCATGAAAATTTCTACGTTTCGGTTTTCGGATGCGATCTTTTTAATTAAAATATTTTCAAAGATGGTAGAACCGGAAGTCGACTGTGACTTTGTTATTTTGAATAAAACACCCTGTATATTAATACATTTCCAAAATCTACGTGAAATTTTAGTATACTTTTATTTAAAAACTTTTTTCGAAAAATGCATACTTTTTGAGTTATTGATTTTTTTGTAAAATTGGTTGCGGCCCCTTCAAATTATTTTTTTGAGAGGATACCCTTAAAGATATGAAAATGATTTCTGTTCGGTTGCTTTGAGCAAAGTCGGACCTATTTGAATCTGTGTTGAAAAATTTTTCATTTTATACAGGGTTTGTATGTATGTATGTATATATATTTTGGGGTGACATTCACTAACCTAACCTAAAAGACCTATTGTGCCCGGTTTTTTTTCTACTCAGTTTCTGAGGAGAGTCTCAGAAACTAGTAGTTCCTTTAGTTCTATTTCTAGGAGGAATTTTAGGATGTCTGCAGGCTTCAACTTGAGCAAATGTTCCTCTTCTATCCAGTAATCTCCCAGGTGCTGTGCTCTTGTATTCTGAAGTGCAGTGCAGTTGGAAAGTATGTGAATGGAGGTTTCTTCTTCCATTCCACAAAATCTGCATTCTTCTTCCCCCACTATTTTGAGACTTTTCAGGTGCCCATTCAGGCGACAATGTCCCGTTAGGATCCCTGTTAAAACTCTTAGCGCAGTTTTAGTTTGACTTATGCATTCATTTGATCTCGACAGGTTGTAGTCACCCAGAAGAGTCTTTGATTGTATAAGCCCTACTAGATATTTCCATTGGTTAGATCTTCTCTTTTTCTCGGCTTTACTCATTTTTTCCAATATTACATTGGGGCTGATTCCGCAAAAGGGTTCAGGCCCCCAGAAAGGTATTCCAGTCCCCCTCTTTGCTAGTTCATCTGCTATTTCATTTCCTTTCAGTGTGTCCTGGAATCCATAGTAAGGTGACTATATTGTTCTCGCCTAGTTCATTGAGTTTGTCTAGGCATTCCCACACCATTTTGGAACTGATTACACAAGAGCTCGGTGCCTTAATGGCTGCTTGACTATCCGACATTGTGATAATCCTTTGTCTTCTGTATCCTTTATCAATATTGAACTGGGCGCACTTTCTTATGGCGTGTATTTCCGCTTGAAAGATACTTGTGGTTTTTCCCAAGCTTTTAGAGTGTTTGGCTCCTGGCCCGAACACTCCTATCCCAGTTTCTTCTATTGCTTTTAAGCCGTCTGTGTACTATTGAATGGCATTCTTTCCTAGTCTGGTAATGGTATTTGGATCTCATTCCTCCTTGTTGCTCAATTCCGTAACGAATTTCTTTGAAAAGTTATACTTTTTCATCATACCGTCTTGTGGCATGTCCCAGTTGTGTATAGAAAGTGTTCAAAGTTTAACTTCATAAATATCAAATTTCTTTATTTTTTTTAATAGAACCACCCGATTTTTTCTATTTTAATGCAATCAGGGGTAAAAAATAAGGCAAATTCATGTATACTTTCCTATACCTAAACCTTAGTAATTGTTAATATTAATTGTTTTCTGTAAATTTTCAGAGATGCAGGACATCTTACTACAAATAGAGCACATATGTTCTTGTCCTTGCCATATTCACCATGTATTAAAAGCAAATTTACATAGGTAGTCTTTTTTATTTCTTAGTGCTTGTATCAAAGAGTCAAAATAAAATTTTGACCACACCTCATCTCTAAAAATTTACAGAAAACATTCAATATCTGGATAACGGTAAGGTTTAGGTATAGAAAGGTATACATGAATTTGCCTTATTTTCTACTCATTAATGCATTGAAATGAAAAAAACTGGGTGGTTCTATTTAAGAAAATAAAGAAATTTGATATTTATGAAGTTAAATTTTGAACACTTTTCATACACACCCTGTATAAAATGAAAACTGTTTCAACATATATTTAAATATCTGACCTTGCTAAAGGCAACCGAACAAAAAACATTTTCATATCTTCAAGAGTATCCTCGTGAAAAAATAATTTACAAGGGTCTGCAACGGTCAAAACTTTCACAAAAAAATCAATAACTCAAAAAGTATGCATTTTCTGAAAAAAGTTTTCAGACAAAGCTATACCAAAATTCCACGTAAATTTCGAAAATGTACTAATAAAAAAGTTGCAGTCGACTTCCGGCAGAACCGTAGTACTACATATTTGTGATAGGAAACAAAAATTAGATTTTCTTGAAGAATTAGTGAGTAGAAAACACGTAGGAGACCCAAAATATAAAATCGTTGATGAATAAATAAATCTAGGAAGCTTTTTTCACCATTATCTCCTTTTTTTTTACTCATAAATAAATTCAGTCAATCAGAAGATAGGTCTCACCAAAATTTTGAACATCAGGGTGATGTGGAGCTGCTCAAAATTATGTATCTGTCACAATTGAATTAAATCTTATAATTTGACATATTAATAGTACGCTGCAGTTGAAGTTGATTTAAAAATGGTGCTAACGACGGAAGGAAACATTTTTTTGGTACAGAATTATTTCCGCTCATACAGAAATGATCCAAGCTTATATTATTTCGTCGCACTGGAAGTGTATAGTGTCAACGTAAATGTTTTTCAGGTCGCAAAAAACAGTCTGTACCTACTAACGGAAACGGAGGACGTGTTTTTGTATGTATGTTTTTGTATGTATGTCTTACACGTTGCATGGTCAAATCAATTGGTGGTTATCTATACCGCATTCCACAACGACTTAATGCTGCGGACAAACGTGCAAGAGAAGTTTACTTCGGTCATATAATGAACATAATTTACGAGGATCCGGAATTTTGTCCACGACCACAATAATAAGTCAATATTTTACCGCCTACCAAAAGGTATATGGTACCTATATATCTACTAGAGTTAGTTATGGTTCATAATACACTGGAGTGTATTATGGTTCATAATTCACGCCATGACAATTCAACACTCAAAACATTTCGTTACATAGGTGACTAGAGATGGGGGTACATTATGAAATGAACTATTAAATCTGTGTATTTTGTTCAGGAAATTTGTTTATGAAATATATCGTATCGATAAAATATCGAAATTTTTATTATTGATACTTTTCATAACGATATTTTCTAATATTAAGTAGGTATTTCAAAACAATATATTTATACCGGTACGTTGTATTGATACTTTACATAGTATCGCCCATCTCTATATATGTCAAATTATTTAATTTTGACGTTAGTAATACCAAATTGTTACGAACTAGCTATATTACAGCAACGATGATTTCATTGAATTCGGATAGTGGAAATGAACGTTCTTGTACATCAACTAAAATAAAAAAAAACGACAAAATTAACAACTATAGCTGCTGCCAGAAAAATCGAAAGATAACTATATGTCTACATATTATAACTTCATGAACTGGAGGTTAGTTGACTTTTATTTGATAAAGAAATCAAGGGTCGTGGACAAAGTATAGTATTCTACTCGCAATTTCTGGCCAATATTCACTCGCGTGAATAATGGCTATCATAAATTGCTCGTTTAATAATATACTATAAGGCACGCCTCAGCGTGTTTAAATCGAACTTTCCAAAAACGCGCGTTTTTTAAAGTCACCATGGCAACATCAACAACTCGAGAAATTGGTCTAAATGACATTTTTATTATTATTGATCTGACATGAGTACTTTGTAACGTCAAAGCCTATATTCCAACAATATTTAACAATTTCAATTTTATAAATGAAAATGGAAAGTACAGTTGGTATTGTTTGAGATATTAACATTTCGATTTTTCAAATCAGAGGAACTGGTATCCAAATTAATAAATCCTGAAGACAAAGTGCAAATTAGTTTATGTTATTCTCATTTCCATAACAACGCAAGGTATTGGTATAGGTAGCATCACGAATTCAACCATTTCACATTATTAGTACTTATTTCCATTTGTTGTTGTTGTAATAGTAATAGATACCAGTATTTATAATTTCAAAGTGCACCAATAAAAAAAATAGCGTGAAGTATTCGTGGATAACTGGTCTCTAAAACACTTGCTCTATTTCGAGAACTCCGGCTTCGACGTCGTGCTCGAAAAATCGAGCGTGTTTTAAAGACCTCAATATCCATTTATACTTTTAATATACTATTTAGCTCCAAACGTGCTAGAAGATTGAAGTTGGACAAGATCACCAACTTTCCACGCTGCTCTTCAATTTATTTTTGAAAAGTGGTTTAGAATAAGAACGAGAAAATGGAAAATATGTGTGAGTAGAATGATATAATCAAGAAAATACTGTGCTGGTAGTGAGTATGGCTAAGAAATGTGAATCGATCATCGTCAGAATAATGCCAATGAAGCAGTTTAATTTGCTGAGGAGTGGCGGAGGATGGATCAACCGAAAAAAGACACAGAAAAGCAGATAAAAAAGGCTGCAAATAAATCATATTCATCAGAGTGTAGTGGATGGAATGTGGATTGTTTAATTGATATCAAGAAAAATATGGCGATGTATTTTCAAACAATGATTTTGTTTCATCATTAAATTGTGTTTTCGTTACTAAAAAAATTCGAACAGAAGATTTTCAAAATGTTATTAACGATATTGACAATAGAATTATGGTTTTTATTACCAATGTGTACAACATTTTGTTGAAATAATGGTTTACACATTTTATTCACAGTGAATTCAACTGAAAATTTAAATTCATTAGGTTGAAAAAAATCATCTTTTATAGAAAAGCAAAGTATTGTATCATTTCATCCAAGACTTACTGAATTTCCGAGTCAAGTTTTGGATTATATAAATCATTATATTATCGGAAACATTTAATATTTTATAAGAAGTTACTTTTCACGTTATCTTATCCTACATCTGGTACTAGCAATATGCGAAGTTATAATTAACAGTACGGAAGGGAGAAAAGTGATACGAAAACTGTAGAAGGTTCGAGAATCCTAATAACAAAATGAAAAAAGAGAGAAAGCTAGAGGATTAAATTAAAGCGAGGTGTCCAAACTTTCCACGCTGATTTTCAATTTAGTTTTAGAAACAAAAAGAGCAAGTCAAATACAAGTAAATAATACAAAACGGTTATCAAGCGCACTTAAAACAGAACTATGACAACAGTTGTTATAGGTTTACTGAGAGCTCGATAAAAGCATGTCCAAAGACAGTGGAGTCACTTTGAAACTTTATGACAACTGAGGATATTACTAAAAAAACAAAAGTCAATAATAAAAGCATCGAACAGTGGTTGAACAGATGTGAGAGAAAATAAAATACTGACCATGGAGAAAAATATAATACAAAGATAAATGTACTTACTTGAAGTAAATTCAGCTGAAAATGTCTGTGATTGTCAAAACAATGCGAATAAAGCAATTTAATTTGACCAGGGGTGAAAAAGAAGCGATTAAAGAAAATTCAAAATAGAAGAGACTGGAAATATTTGGTTATGATTAGAGTGAAACAGGTGAAATTATTAGACACGTGTAAAAAGTCCATGATTATATTTGTTTTATATGATAAAATTGTTGAGAAATAAACCATGGGGCTAATTGTATATCTAAAAATAGATTTGGTATAGCTACAGAAATAATGTAATATATAATTCGTGCTCTACATGTTATGTATTTGAGTGAAACTTGGTTACTTATCCAGTTATATATATAGAATCTTCAAGAAAGTTCAATGTGTACATCATACCTCTATTTTTGATGCAGCTAATTAAAAGTCAGTTTGAATTCACTACAAATATATCTAAGATTTCAACTACTATTACGTAAGTAGTTTCCAAACTAACTAGGTAGAACGGCCCATACTGTGATTGCGATCTTTTTATCTTAAAATAAATAACAAGCTGACGTTATTTTTTGATAAATCTTTTTGTGAAAATTTAACTTTAATCATCCTACGTTTCATAGCGATATATTAAAAGGGTTTGTGAATGTTTCGACTTTACAGTTTGATTTGTTTTTATTTAGTTTGCTTTACAGCGTTAATCGCTCTTGAATCTTTATCATTGTTTTCCCGTTTATTTTCCGGAAGATTTGGAAAAAGTGTATTTATCCTCATGGAAAATATGTTGGTAATCAATAAGATTATTCCCGGCCATAAACATTGTTATTTTCTCCTTATTTTCACTATAACAGTTGCTATGGGTCGTCATTAGAATTTGGTTGCTTAGCTCTCAATAAAAATTGTATAAATGTTCAAATACGAACAAACTGATTACAACTGATTTGACGTACAACAAAATACCCATTTTAAAATATGTTTTTGCTAATTTCTTTAAGCTAAGACTTATAATAATTATTTGTGATGAAATGTTAAAATTTACATAATGTTCAAACCTACCGATTATATTCGTTCACACTGGTTCACAAAATCCGAGTGGGGCAATGAAAGTCGATCGTATCTACGACTTGTGATAATTCACTCACTGTCAACACCCAACTTTATTGTTCGTCCTATCCCTCAGTCTACACATATTATATAACTCTACTAAAAAAATTACCTAAACTAATTTCTGTGATCTTAAAAAATCCACAAGGACAACCTTGCGTATGTTCAGAGTCGGTGCTGGTTCTCCAGTTATATAATAAATAAATGTATGAATTTTTAGGATCCATATATTAATTTGAAAGTTAAATTTTGTTAATATATTCGATGTTAATGAAAGTATTTTAAAAAGTCAACAAAGGAAGTTATCGTTTTGTTTTTGTTTGATAAGCTAGTTGTTAGTTATAATGAATGACGTATTAAATAAGATATAAAAAATATTATGGTTTGATTTCCAGAAAATAATTAATATACTACAAGGAACATACAAAATGTATTAATAAATAAATTATTCTTGCTCACGTTTCGGTTTGTCATCAAAATAATTAAAAAGAGACGATTTTGCATGATTCTAGATTAATTAGGAATTTGAAAAAAGCTTTAGGCGGACACTTTCAAAGTCTAGCATTAGATATTAAATCGTAAAACAGTATACATTTCAAGCTCTTACTTTTTTGGTTGAAAAAAATTAGAGAAAAACATACACATTTAAATTTGTAAATGTGCAACAAATTCACTCGAGGGCTCAGTTTTTTGTATTGAAGTTAATGTTTTTTTTATGTTGAATTACACTCTTGATAATAGTTAGTATGTTGGGCTAAGCCGGATGCGTCTGTAATTACAGCTCAGTGGTTGATTATACATTTTTTCATACTAATAGGTACTGAGAATATAACCAGACATGGAATATACTAGGTCTAACAAGTTTTGTTTACATAATTTTATAATTTTGAAATTATACATGATAATAAAGATATTGAAATTAATTTTCCCAAATTCATTGTTATATGTTATGTTCTGTATTTTTCTTGTGGAATATTCATTATTCCTTTTGTTATTTTTCATGAAATTAAACTAGATTTTTTTCTATTATATTCTTATTTTAGCGGTCCTTCACACAAAAAATTCAACAACCAGAGAATCAATGATAAAAAAATAAGGTTTGAGACTACGAAAAATGTGAAATTTTTTCAAGGTAGATTATGTCTGATGATAATTATCAAAAAAATATTGTAATAACAGTCTACTAGGAATGGGATCTAGAGTAAAGCTCGCTCCCGGTGTGTTAGTAGGTTAACAGTTCCAACAATAAATCATACGAAAATCTGTATAAATACTTATGATAATATCCTAATAACGAAGGTGATTAATTATTGGAAATTTCTTTTTTCAAGATTGGTACCCAAATTTTACCACATTCTACTAAAACGTTGATTAGTGTTCATTTAATAAACTTCTTGGTGGGCGTCATCGTTCGCTAATGTCCTTCTAACAAATTACGTGGGAAGAAATGAAAAAAAAGGCACGTCTGTAATCAGTTTTATTCAAAATATCACAATAATTAACCGTTTAAATGTATCACAAACGTTAACCCCTATCTTTGACTTAAAAAATTTGATGAGTCTATGTTTAGATTACGCGCAAGCGCGACCTATAAATCGGGAGGAGGGAAAATTCAAAATAGGATGCAGACGTACCTTTCGTAGCGGCAATGTCTCTTACGTCTTTTAACTATTATTTATGAGAAGTGAATATCAATCTTATTGTTATATTTATTTAAATAATACAAAAATATACATAGATACACGGAAAAACGTCAGCATTTTGAGAGCTCTCAAGTATTTTCAGTTGGAAAAAGAAGCTGGTAATTATTAATTTTATAACCTCTTCGAATTTGGCTGAATACGATCCTGATGATTTTATTTATCAAATTCAAGATTAGCTATATGTCAAAGTAACGAATGAAATAAACGATATACCCAAAACCCGTCATATACGTCACAAACGATGACGCACACCAAGAAGGCTGTTGTATTAACTCTGCACATTTCTCTACATTTACTTTATATTAAAGCGCTCTCCTTAATTTTTCCTCTGTTACTAATGGGCTCTCTCAATACTAAACAATTCCATTGAACATGATACCCTTCCTCCAAAACATATCTGATTATTGATTATTTAGGTTCTAAAATAGTTAGATGCCTGACCAAAATTTTGTTGATAAAAATTGTTTCGCAATCGAAAATATGTTTTTGTTAGACACAATTTTAATAATTCCACTATTATTACTACGCCAACTTGCTTCCTTCTGTTATTGTCTTATCAGGTTCTTATTTTGATTGGATTGTTATATTGACCGATGAATTTACAAAAAAGCTAGCTAGACCAAATACTGTTTTTGCATTGCATTGCATTTGATAGCTTTTCAAAAAAAGCAACTATATCTAAGATACAAATATGATCGATTATTTTGGTGTTTGTTTTGTTTTGACCTATACATTTTTGGTAGATCCTAAAAATTTGATGTTTAACTATATTAAGATGTTAAAGGCGGGTACTGACTAGAGCGTTTTCACTCGCACGAACGACTTACGCGTAAAAATGATCAGATAAGGACGCCACGCACATACGTACGCGTAGCAATTTTGCGCGCACAAACACGATCCGGCGGCTGTTGGTCTTTAGAGAAGATCAAAAGGTTTTCGTACGCATAACTTGCTCAGTGTGGACGTAGTTGTCGTTGTGTTTTTCCTAATTTTCTCTACCTCTTGCAATAGTATAAAGGCGGCACTTGCAATAATCACATTTCGTCTACCCGGTGACATTTCAACAATATCACTGGAACGACAATTTAACGCGCACTAATTTTATGCTAAGAATAATTTTCGCGAACAATATATTTGCTTTTGTGTGCGCACGCAATTCGTGCGAGTAAAAATGCTCTAGTCAGTACCCGCCTATTTTTCCACGAATTGTGAATTCGTTTTTCAATTTGGAAAGTGTCTTCTCCTTTTTTTCAGTCGGGTGGGGTTAGTATTTTAATTTTCAATTTAACTAACGAATTCATAACTTTTGAATCATGATCAATTCCGTTCAGAATTACAGTAAAGCTCCGCTTATCTTTGGACCAGAAAGTGTAAGATTCGTCTTCATTTGGGATTTCTGATAAATTTTTGTTCTACTCATATAGATTTACATTTCATATCAATTGATTAATTCCATTACTTATGTTACATTGCACTTATTAGGTAAAATTTTCGGTTAAAGGAAAAATTGAATATTTAAGAAGGAACTGGGAAGCTTATTATAATTAGTAATCGATTACACGTTGATAGAACTACCATTACTACTACATTCTTTTGCAGTCTGAGGCATAATCATAAACAATCATTTATTGTCTAGATCCCGAATTTTTGTGTACTACATTCTTTTGCAGTCTGAGGCATAATCATAAACAATCATTTATTGTCTAGATCCCGAATTTTTGTGTCGGGGACAAATATTCTGAAGAAATCTTATTATTCTTGATAGCTGGAACGCTAGAATATTGTATTGTTTTTCCTATTTATTTAAACAGTTTTTACCATGGGATAAAATTATACGCTCACAGTGGCAAATTACTATTGATTTATTGAAGAAACACTTACACACTAAAATAAAGTTAATTTATATACACACTACTCAATGTCTACCAATTTATCTACACTCAGTATAATAATTGTCCTAATTTATCTTCAACACTATTTATATTCACTATATGTTCACTCACTGTATACTGAAACTGTTTACCGATTCACTGTATACTCCCCGACTCACGCGAAAACCCGCGTATATATAGTTTTTTGCAGCTCCAGACATTCTTGAATTTACGAATTAGAACATTCAGGAATAAACCAATGTATTGCCATGTACGCTTCGAGAACAGTCTGAATATTACCTGCGAAAGAACCTTTCTAGAAAGGACGCATTCAGAGTTGCGACAGGACCGGCTTCTGAATCACTGAGTTCGTAACAATATTCTTCATCTTTATATCGACAAAAGCTCTGGATTTGTTAGCAAGAAAATTCTTACATAATAATCAATTATGTTAGGTTAGGTTTTGTGAATGATCATCAGCGTATAATTGCTACAGTACATCCTGTCTAGGTTTCGAGTCCTTGGCACTTCATCCCTCAGGCTTCTCACTTCCTTGATTGTACCGTTTATGTGAAGGGTCAAGCTGTCCTCACTAAACTTTGAAAGTATATTTACTATATCCGTCTTGGAGAAAACCTCCTTTTTGTTTATATTAAAGATAAAAACTCCTAGTAGTGAGAAAACTGAAATGTACGATGATCAGATAATATTATCACATTTATGGATAATTATCATGTCCATGTCTAGCTTAATTCTTCAGTTTCTCGTACATTTCTAAGAGGTTTCAGCTTGAAGTATTTTAAAATCACGTTAAGCGCTCCTACTATATGATAATATTTTAACACGTATGGCGTCTAGTCTGTACCGTCATCTTTTTGACATTCCAAGTTATTGTAAAATTCTTTCTAATTGTGCAAATTGTTATCAATTAAACCACTAACGAATGTTTGAGCGTGTCGATTCAAGGTTGTTTGTGAATCATGTGGATGACATCTAATATTTTCTTAGTTCCATAAATTCATATGAATGGCTTTTTTCGTAAATCCTAATCTATTATACCTATGACGGTACTGTACATATTTGTACATTCACCTGTTTTACAAGTTTGTAAATATTTATTTATGTGAAAAGTTAATGCTGAGGCTACAAACATGCTTTTTGCACATGCTGCACACAACGATCGACATCAATTTGTTTTATCTCAATTTTTATTGAAATATAAAAAATATTAGTAATTTTTGAAATTGAAAATACTTAGGTACCTACTTGGATTTGGAAATAACCGAGCCCAACTAAGGTGTTATACTATTTTCCAATAAATTTGAATACGCCATTTAAGTTTTTCTCAATGAAAAACGTATTATTATTTTGTCGCCTACTATTCCAGTTCATACATTCAGCTTTAATGGATACTGGGCGTGGGATTTACGGATACAACAAGGATTGATACGTGACCAATATCTACAATTATGCCTATTTACTTTTCCATTCATCGAAAAAGTGGACTCAACACAAAACATAACATAACGACGGCGGCTTGAAGGAAGAGTGACTTTTCAAAGGTTAGCAACACTTTCGCTATGGTGATTATTTTTTTAGTTTCCGCATGTTTTTGATGTCATCTGTCAAAGTTGTACAAGAATCTGACCGATAGATTAGTTTTAATACTCATTTGAAGGAAAGCTGTCTTCGATGTTTGATAAATATACCTAGTGGAAAAATAATTTTAAGTGTTCATAAAACATTATTTTTCAAGTGGAGAAGCTATTTAGGCAACTTTTTGATTGTAGTATTTTTTCATCATTATGTCTGTAAACTTTGAACGTCTATCGAAATCATCATCTGACAACTCTTGAGCTAATCTCATTTCATGTAGATGGAATTTATTTTTACGTGAAATTTCCCTTACGGATGTTTGCGAAATATGAATTCGGTATTTTTCAGATATACGATCCATAATCCATACTTTCAATAAAATGAGTACTAATTTATTGAAACGTCAAAGTTGTTATTGTAGTAGTCATAGCCATCTAACTGGATTATTCTAATTTCGTTGAATATAATGTAAATGTAGCTCCGAAATTATGGCATATAGGTATAAAGGTCAGATTAGAAGATCAGAAATTCAAAATTTTTAATATCTTTTCTCAGTGGCTATTGAACTTTGAGCAATGTTTTCTCCTCTCCTAATGATCGAATCTGGAATTTTTTTTCCCAAATACGTGGTTTTTGAGGACAAACAATTTCAAAATATCAATGAATTCATAGATCATATTTTTTAGCCTCAGATTCAAGAAAAACGGAAACAAAAATGTTTTTTCTCAGTATAAGATATATAACAATAATATTATGATTTGCCAGGCCCTAAAACCAATATCTTCAAATCTCTATGTTTGTATGTAAAAAATCTTTCAATTTACTGAGAATAGTTATTTATGATACAAGTGCGTGAAGTTATACTTTTGCGCAAGAGTTGCGAAAATGCAAGGCACGAACGTAGCGAGTGCGCAAAAGTACTTAACGCACAAGTATGCAATCCGAAGAAATGCATTCTTCTCGAGGATCTCCCATTCAAAATAAGTGTTATTAAAATTTTAAATATTACAGAAAATATTTTTTACTATGTCTGACACAAAAGTTTATACCACAAACGACTAAATTCACTAAATTCAAGGCAAATTCAAGAACTAGACTAGAAATGAAATGATTTACGCACGCTTTTGGGTGTTATAATGAAAGTCCCATATGAAATAAGCGTTGTTCATTTACGCTTTTTAACGTATGTATAATGTATGATTTCACACATTTTTTTTGGTTCGTAAATGACTAATTTTCAAGGTGGTCGTAGATAAAAGTCAGTTTTGACATTCCAACTTTGCCACCCCGTATATTTTCTATTATCAATATTTTATTAAAGCAAGTTGAATCAGATCGTAATATTTTTAGGCCAAGAATCTTCCTTTTTACTTTGGACTAATACTTACGAACCACCCTGTATACAGGGTGTATACACTGCAATTTTTGTAGGTTAGACTTGCTTCGTTTGGACAATGTTGTTAGTATTTCTTGTTTTCTTTTCAGGTCAATCAATAAAGTTGATAAAAATCTCTCCGTTTTTTGAAGTATAAATTTATTTCTCGTATTTTACTCTTGTTATTCTAAATGTAGAAGTGCATAGTTTCCAGATAGACATCCTTATACAGGGAATTCGAAATATTCTATACATATTGAATGAGTATTTCTAAGTACGACCCTGTAATCACATTTTTCAATGGTCTGTACTCGTAAACATGAAAACTCAATCGAATTTCTAGGATGCTCCTCTAGATGCATGGAAAAGGTTTCATTTCAAGTTAAAGAAAACCTCTCTGATACCATTATTAACCCCCCAAACTTGCATAAATTATTACTTTTTGGAAGTAAAATTGTCCGCGGAAAAATTAAAAGGAAATGGTAGATTCGATTTTTTATACTCTTTCCAATTATAAAAAGCAATTTCATAAAAATCTATATACAGGGTGTTGTTTTTAAGAAAGACGAGTTTTGAAATTTTTTGATAAGCCGGACCTGCATTATCTTTTTGGAGATGCTTTTGATGGAGTTTCTAGGTAATGGTTATTACGTGTACCAAATTTCAAAATAATATACAAAGTAACTCGGAAGTTATGGGGTTCGAAAGAAAAAGGATGCACTTAAAAAACACTCTGTATCCTGGTTATGAAGTGCAGAAGCCACATTAAATATAGGTTTTTGGAAGCACCAAAGTGGTACCCATAGTTGGAGTTAGGCTCTTTCCCCATGAAACATCCTGTAAAAAAACTAAGGTTATTGACGTTACTGTTTTGGAATAGTTCAAAAGTAGCAGAGGCGACGCTGCGGTAAAAAAACAAACTGCTTAAAAAGACAATTTTGAAGACAGATTTGGTCAATTTCTCCTCACGAGTTCGCTCTTCTTATCTAGTCTCTATGCAAAAATTTATCAGGTTCTTACCAGTTCAGACTACGTACTTAGTGTCGTCTAATAGATAGCACAGTCCGTTTTCTACTAGGATTTTTGACAAAAACTCACTATTTTGATGCATAATTATTGGGTGTATCAGTAATAAACTGCTCAACTGACGACGACTTGGTTATTCTTGCCCACTCTGAAATTGATGTTTGCAGAAAGTTAAAACTGCTTGAAGAATATTGCAACCTAAATGGTTTAACAGTGAACATTGAGAAAACTAAGATCATGGCTTTTTCCAGGGGGGAGTTCAGTTTTGATGAAGGAACGTTCAAGTTTATAGGTGAAAACATTGGCTTTGTAAACAAATATGTATATCTAGGTGTTACAATCACATCCTCTTGTCTTTTTCGTGTAATGGCTTCTGTTACTGCCGAAAAAGGAAACAGAATGAAAATTTTTGAAGCACTTGCTTTAAGCACCTTGTCGAACTGCATACCTGTTTGGGGCCTTCGATATCACGATATTTTGGAGCGTGTAAAGACTAATTTTTTAAGGTGTGTGCTTATGCTGCCCAGACACACTTCTGATTGTGCTCTTAGGATAGAAACAGGACGTGTTAAATATATATATATAATATATTCAAAATGACACTAAACTGGTTACTAAAAATTCTTTCCATGGAAGATAACAGATTGCCCAAAATATGTTTTAACCAGCAAAGACATTTGCTGTCTTGTGACGAAAAATTTAACTGGGCTTCACAAGTCAGAAATCTTTTTTATTTTGTTGATGCAGCTGATGTTTGGGAAAATCTTTCAGTTAATACCTTAAAACAATCCAAAAAAAAGCTTCTGGCAAGCTTATATGACAAACTTTTTGAAGTAGACTGTGAAGCAGTCTCCAGCTCTACTTTTTACTGCTTATACACCAACTTTTCTTTTTCCAAAAGCCCTAAAAATTATCTTTCTTTAAAACTTCCTATCCAGGTCACTCGCACCATAGCTCAATTAAGACTTGCTAACAAGTATCGCTTAAAATTTACACTGAATGGAGTTTCGTACGTTATTAACCCAAATGAAATATGTACTGTATGTAACAGGCTTGAGTTTGAGACGATTGAACATTTTCTTTTTGACTGTCCGATTTTCACAACTATGAAACCTAATAACTGCGCAACTGTATCTAATTTGGAAAGTCTAGTTTTTCAATTAAAAAACCTAAATGTAACATCGGCAAAAAGCATATCGTTTTATATATGGAATATTTTAAAATTAAGGGCATTTATTCTAAACGAATGAAACATTACTTTATTATCATTATTTATTTATTTTTTTTAACGTGTACTAGTTTTAGGTTCCTTTTTGTTTATATAAGTTCGGCTTTTTCTTACATTTTATAGGGCACACTTTATATTAAGCATAAATTTTTTTTTTACTATATACTAATTCTAAGTTTCTATAAAAAAGTTTTTCTTGTATTTTAGATTTTGGATAAGTCAATTTTTTTTGTACTTCCAAATCCTTGCTGTAAAACTTTTGTTTTTATAAGCAATAAAGATTATTATTATTATTATTATTATTATTATTATTATTATTATTATTAT
>CAJUYG010000905.1:0-13991 GCA_910591675.1 Galerucella calmariensis | reverse complement strand
GATGTCAAAGTGACAATAACATTTCCAGGTATATGACATTTTAACATTGGAGTTAATTTATCAAAATAAAATTACACATATTTCTAGACTGGGGACTCATTTATCACATATGACAGTTGTGAAATGTAATTTTTAGCAAGTTGTCTATTTTCTAAAATTTCTGTTGTTTTTTCACGTACAAGTACCGTGATTTCCACTAGCGATGACAACAATTCCAATTTTATCTTGAATACTCTAAATAGAAATTATATTAACAGATGAATATCTCTTGATGATTGCAATTTGTGAATCTTTCCAAAAAATTTATTGTGCGCACGTTTTTAGGGACAAATCTTTTGAAATTTTTGTTGTATGATAAATGGGAATTCAAAATAATATCAATCCTGTCCAAAAAATGTTTTTACATGATTCACTTCGAGAGCTAGGCTGTTACTAACCTATCACTTTGCACCTATCAAAAATCACACATCGCGGCTGAAGAAGTTTTGACTTCAATAAACCGCAGTTTGAACAATGTATACAGTTCACACAAATTGAACTCACTAACATTCTCTTCCTAGAAGAATTTAATTCTGAAAGTCTGTATATAACTAGTAGAGTTTTAGTGGTCTCATTTGGAGATATTCGATTCAGGATATTTTCCCTGTATGAGCTGGGCAAATCCCCTGGTATACTATCCGATAAGGAGAAAAAGAAGAACCCTTCCCAAACTCACTCACCGAAGTAGGACAGTGACAGTTAAGCGGTGACAGGTGACATTTAAACGGTGGCGGTAACGCCAACAATATATTGACTTCGGCTCCTACCAAAAACTGCTCAACGCGGCAAAAAACTTTTATCGCCAACTGTCAGTAGAGCCGTCAATTATCAGATTGATTTCCGGATGTAAACAAACAGTTCACCTTCCTTCACTTTATCTGCCGCATTTGCCATTTGACTTTGACATTACTCGAAAATTATCATCTGTCAGTGTCACGCTTCTCCCTATTACGGCTCGTTTTCTTGCGATTTATTTATAACAAATCATTGTTGGAACTCCTTTGACTTCAGGAATTGACTTTTATAATGCTTCAGGGTGTACCTTCAATTTAAATATAACAAATAATGAGTAGATTTGTTCTATATTTGCTGTTAACTTTGTCGTAATAAAATGCTATGGAATATACCCGTGGAGGTAAAATAGAGAGGAGGGAGGGTAAGTCGCCATATTGAGAAGCCACATTAGTGACATTAGTCATAAATTCTTGTGTCAACATAGATAACCTTAATATACTGAAATGTGTTGATATACCACCTTAAAAAGATGCATAATTAAATAATTTAATGTACGCCTCTGGTTTGTTTACGTTTCAACGGAAGTCGGCCATATTGAGAAGCCACTTTGGTCGATGATTCTTCATACTGTTATGTACTCTCCTCTCTCTTTTACCTCCATGAATATACCTCAGTTTTTTATATTCTGAATTCTGAGCAGTTGGCGATAAAATTTTGTATGCACCACGTCAGTGAAGTGTCTGTATCGGACTCGCCTGTTATTCGCTTCGCTTCGCTCGTCTCATAATTTCAGACTCGTCCGATAAAGAATCACTTTACTACCTTGGTACATAAATAACTATTTAATTGGAAAATATTAAAACTTCCCATTGCTTACGCGTTCATTTGAATAGGCGCGTTTATATGTGTTCCGATGATCTGTGTCTGATGTTCCGAGATGTTTTTGATTTGAACGTTTTTGTAACTTGTGACAATTTAGCTAATATATATCCAAATATCCTATTCTGCCACAAATAGTGAAACGTCAAAGATAATAGCATTGAACCATTATTTTTCACACGCTTCAATAAAATATGACAAATTTCACAAGAAACTGTGATTGAGTGAATAAGAAATAATAAATTCAGGAAAAGATCTTGAGACTCCTGATAAAAGAATGAAACTTTATAGCATAGAAATTTGCGAAAGGGTTCCAAATATTTGAATTTAACTATATTGAAAAGGTTATGTATGGTAGCTTTTGCAGTATTTGTAGTATACTGCATAGGTAATCTTTGGTATAATTATACTACCTACTAGAAAATATCAGTCTATTGAATAAATAATTGACATACTTATAATATTCAAGTGAAGACATACGGTATTGTACGTAAGCGTGGCTTCACCTGGAGTCGTGTTGAGTACACATCAACTTCATCGCCCCTTTCCAGAAGGAAGTTTTTGCACTGTCTCAAGAACGATACTATAATCAGTTGGGAAGCGA
The DNA here is from genome assembly GCA_910591675.1 of Galerucella calmariensis. NCBI lineage: Eukaryota > Metazoa > Arthropoda > Insecta > Coleoptera > Chrysomelidae > Galerucella > Galerucella calmariensis. Next base: position 11,734 of record CAJUYG010000905.1, on the reverse strand, counting down.
AAAAAATACAACACTTGCACCAACGATACTTTGGACCCAATTCTTGAAATAAATCGGTAACAGAATCTGGTGAAATTCGAAGAAAAATCGAACGATATCAAGTTTTTGTAATATTTTTTTAACGTCGGACTATTTCTGCGACTGAGGCTAATCACCGACGCCGGGAGTACTCTACCTATAACCGGAAATTTTGGCGAAACCACTAGTATTCCAACCAGTGGTAGCGTTCTTTAACGAGCCCAACATCCATGGACTTGGGACCTCGGTTTTACGTCTCCTCCGAAAGACGGCATATCTACATTATACCTCGTGCTTATTGGTATAATGCCTGCGAGCTGTGATATGCTAGTCCGCTGCCGGCTGTACGATGGTTTTCCCTGGCTTGGTCACCCATCCAAGTACTAACCATGTCTGACCTACTACAGTGCTGGGTCGTCGCCCTTGAAATTGCTAAGCGACTTTTAATATACAAATTTCACATCGAATGGGTCAAGCTAGACGAATTTAATTTTCCGTATGCGAGTTAAGATATTCTAAAGCCTCGAACCACACTTTTACAGATGTTTGTTTATTTTTATTATATTTTTTACCTATTGTGGTAGGCATGTAGGTTTGCTTATAGCTAATTTGGAGGAAGTGGCCCTTTTGGGGATGATTGGAGCATTGGAAGAAGCCGAAATTGATGGCAAAAATTGTCGTATAGTCTTTCAGCATTAGGAAGCTTCTCAAGAATTTATAATGACAATCCATTTATTAACATTCATCGGCTATCAAAACCTTTTGTTAAACAATTGATTGACATTCAACAGGATTGTCAGTCAGGTATCCTGGATCAGCAAATAACAGCTTTATTTGGCTGAAGTTCTGTTTCAAACTACTTGACCACTACTAACTGTATATGGAAGATGATCCTGAAGTGAATTTCGGTATTATTATAATATTGGAGGAAATCAACAACTTGATAATATTGGAGGTCTTCGAGCAAATCGTGATCGGTTGGCCGGACGACAGTTTCTTTTAATTTATTTGAGCAATAGATAGTAATTGAATATAAACTGAAAAGGAAACATAATTCCAAACTAACCTATTTATCACAAGCAAAAACAACAATGAAAAAATAAACGAAAATTGGAACTAATTGGAAGAAGCATTAATTGTAAACCATACTAAACATGTACAAAAAAGAAGATATGCTGAGAAAATTATCCGCCGGTATATTATAGCAAAAAGAAGAGAAGAGATGTTCCCAAACTGTTTGTATTCTAATAATATCCATATACGAAAATTTTTCCGAATACCTTCCAAAAATTAAGATTGACATTCGTATTCGAGTCTGTCGTTCGAATTTAATTCGTATGCTACCGACATCCGTCTAAGTCACTGGAACAGTTACATCTCCAGTTGGAACCAACTAAGTATGTAACTAAAATTAGGGCGCGTTCAAAATCTTTTACAATATTTCCGCATATCCTTCTTAACAACTACCATTTATACGAATTTCAGAATTTTCAATATCTATGTCCATTCTTTGATAATAAGTAAATAAAAAGTTAAAGTCAAATTATTTTTCCTGCAGGCCTCCCAAAATTAGAACTTTCGGTATTATTTATTAAATCGAAAATGAAACTTTACACAAATCGTACCGTATTTTCAATTTTCCGATCCAGAAATGGAAATCGACAACGAAAGTGACGAGGAAATAATCATTCCACATGAAATCAGTGAAGCTGCTAACTGTTATAATTGTTCAATTAATGTACATCAGTAATATTTCTGGTATCGATCCCTATTATTTTTTAATATTTTATCTACTAACGGCTGCAAAAAAAATATTGTACGTAACGCTACCCGAAAGTGATTTCACGGGACTCGCAGGCTTTCAGGATTCGCCTACGACTTGCCCTGGAAACTGCCTACTCATCCCGTAAAAAATCACTTTCGGGACTTGTTACGTAAATAGATATTCATTACAACAAAGAGGTTACTAATTTCACTTCACCAGCACCATACTCAATAGAACTCGATTATTTTCATACATCATTGATTCAGTTTCAGTGACGTATCGTTAACGCAAAGAAATATCACTGCCTATCTATCAGTCACACTAAACACTTTGGTCATTATTGCAAACGTATCACAACGTATGTCCTTTAGCTCGGCTTAAGTTGAAGTATTTACAAAGTAGAGGCCCTCGTCATTCTTCGAGTAGCTCAGACCTGTCTACGAACAAAAAATAATGATTATTAAATAAACAGTCTGCACATTTGATATACACTGCCCTACAAAATAACAGCTACCTAATTTGTGCCTCAAGTTTAAAGTTATTTTTTTTCTTCACGGTATAATTAATTCAATTTATGAGGGAGAAATGTATTAATGGTTTTTAATAAATGTCCACTTGGTACCCATATACGGGGTGTGGAGAAGAATATGTTTTCTTTTTCATTTTTGCAACTCCCTCTTAAATGTATCAGAAACAATCGCTACGTTCCATTTACATGATTTTATAACTGTATCCCTTCTCTACATTTAGGTTCAAGAGCTACGTCGGTATCTCCATTGTGAAAAAATTAACACAGGTTTGAAGAATGAAATTTTATAAACATCTTGAACTTATGGCATAATTTAGGTGGTGCGATAATTTTGGAAGGTGGTGTAGGTATTATTATTCAAAATAGGAAACTAGAACAAACAACAAATTGAGAATAAATTTGAAAGCTTGAACGGACCAGTTAATTATTCCTGGAGAACATATGGTCGTTTTCTCTGGTTTCCTTCCCTTGTTCCCGCTCTTGTTTTAAAGTTCGTTCTTATACTGACCTCGAGAGAGAAACTCCTTGAGTTCAATGTAGCGAATGGAGTGTATGATACGGGTGTTGCTCTTTGACATTGGGAGTCCATTTGTTAGCTAAAACAACAGAGTGCCATTAGTATTCTGCATATTACACATGGTCGTATACGTGAGGTTAAGTTTTACCTTTGTAATACATCTCCTTTTGCATGGAAGGACAGCTAGGGTTCTGTAACAAAGAGATACATTTAAGTGACGCAGTCTAACGTGTGAGAATTCTTCCTATAAACCGTGATAGAGCTCTCATGTGGAAAGTTTTCACTATTTTTTGTTATTTTTCACAGGTAGATGAGTAAAGTAAGTTCGAATAGAATATATATTTTTCAGGGAAGCGTTTTGAACGTTGAAATTTTGAAAAAAAAAATCATAGATAATTATCATCCGGTTTGTATTGACTATCAGATATATTGATTTAAGAAAAATTGTTGTATTAATGATTGTTTCCAAAACCAAATAATTCAATGGATAATTGGCGCTGGAGTCAAATTGTACAGACAAGTTTTTAAATTAACCGATACATCTATCGGTAAATACGGTGTCTACCAAAGCTGCTCTTAAATTTACCGATAGATTGTCGATAGAATCATCCCAGCGTTCCTAAATTCACCGATAGTTCTATCGAACATCCAGCAGTTCTACCGGGCTTGAGACTCGATAAATCTGGTGAATTTGGAAGGGGAATGCACAATCATCAGTCATACGCAATGACAATTAACAATCTTCATTTATTGAGGTTAGCTGTTTTGTTTTGTTAAACATTTTATACATTATTCTTTTCGTTAATAGAAATGGATTATAAAATGGAATTATCTGGGGTGGTTTGAAAATGATAGTCAAATTTATCTTCTTTTTTTTATATTTTTTCAATCTACCATAGAATCTAACAAATACGTTCTTATAATCGTCTACCGACAGATCAACTACATTCTACCTGACATTTATCGGACATATCACGGACATCTATCGATAGAGTCTATCGGTGGATTTTGAGAACTTCCCTTTTCCACTGTCCTTGAATATTGAAATTGAAATGACTGATACGATTAAAACAGCTTTGTTAGCATAATATCTAAACCAATGTCGCTTAAGGGTGTATTATGTGTGGGGTAAAACAACCTAGTGTCTCTTCTACAAGTAACCAAAGTAAAATGCCCATTTGAACAAACAAACCAATTTGAAATGAAAAATTTCTAATTGTGTATTATAAAATTGACCCTAATCAGAATTTCCTATAACAAAATCAAGTAGAAAGCGTATTTTATGATTATTGCTCTTATTTTGTGAGTATCCAGAACAAAATGGTATAGTAAACATCACAAAATATTTGAGTTGGAAGTTTGTATTATGTATGACATAGCCATAAAAAAAGTTTTAATTTATTCTGAATATTATTTGAAAATGAATAAATAGGTGCAAACCTAATAAACTTGTCTCATAGAAACATCAGCACACATGCTGCTGATTAGGAACAAAAAAACCTTTTTTATTCATTAGACTGCCTATTTGGAACAAATAACCTAATTTCAACCTGTGGGTCTTGAAATAAAAATAAACTGAGAATATTTTATTTAATGAAAAATGAAAAGACAAATCACTTATTCAATTATTCATCGTCTTCAATATTAGTCTCATTTAGTGTACTTAATATCAATATTTGCAGTCGTTCAGTTAAGATACTCATGATGCAAAATGGGATTAATCAATAATCCCTCTCAATAATAAATAATTCAAATTGGTTATTATTTAATATTAGATTTGACTTATTTGACTATAGTGGAAAAATGTATATTTTTATGTTGTATTAGCAAATACTTTTGGAATATAGGTAGGTACCTATTTTACAATGATCAGATTGGTATAGATGATCGATGAAGGGAAAAAATGTCTTCTTAGGAATATTTATAGCTTATTTTGCTTTGGGCTGGCGCTTTAGACCTTTTACCTTTCCTTTCCTAGTAAATATACTATTTAAGTATCTATCTCTTCTGGTGGTTAAAATCCATTCATCCAGCGCACCCTTGCAGAAACCAATTGAAAGATAATTTGAGTGGCTTCAAATCAGTGTATGTTCAAACGTTTTAAAGCTCTACCTCTTGGAATGATGAGGGTGGAAGGATTGGCGCTCGTTTTAAACGTAGTATATAAAAAAGGAAATTTATTGAGAAATTTGCAGAAAACGATTTAAATTTCAAGCAGACCCCACTACAGAACCTTCACTTATCTGACTGACAGATTGAAATTATACTATATTATAGGGCTGCATATGAAAAATCGATCAAAAATGTCTTTCATTATGAAGGCGGAGTATTTTTCGAAGCAGCAACTGAGTGACCGGTAACTAGCTAAGTCACGGTGATTTGTTGTTGATTTTAATGAGGAAACCGTTGAACGTTGTTTTAGTTTGGTTGGTATACCGGTAGCTTATGGTGGCTAATTATGCTATCAAACACTGTACCGAAATAATTGTCAGTAAATATCGAATCATTTTTAAAAGCTATTCTGCCAAAAGTAAAAAATAGTTCCTAGAACAAATGATAAATTTTGACAAAAACGCAATAACACTATGCTGGATATCACCAAGACAAAAGGCTCTACGTACGATTCATGTAAATTCAATGAATCTGAATAAAACTGATCCTAATGGGCCTCTTTAGTAGATGCCCAAAGGACTATGCTCCCATCTTATTCGTCTTGGAAAATAGAACATTTGATAACATTGCGCCATCGTTGTGACTTTTATAATTAACCCACAACTAATGATATTATTTCTGAAATCGCTTACTAAGATTGTATGAGTTAGACAGAAAGAAAATACGTAAACAAACCTGTATTACAGATTCCACCTGATTCCACCAAGTAAGGAGATAAGAAATGAATAAATAAAACCAGACAGGGTTGAACCGACCTAATTTTGTGAGTTAATCCACCCCTCATCCTTCCAAGAGGTAGGGCTTTGAAACGTTTGAACATACACTGATTTGGAGCCACTCAAATGATCTTTCAGTTGGTTTCTGGAAGGGTGCGATGGATGAATGGATTTTAACATCAAATAAAAAAGATGCACCAGAAGAGATAGGTACTTAAATAGTATATTTACTAGGAAAGGAAAGGTGAAAGGTCTAAAGCGTCAGCACAAAAAAAAATGAGCTATAAATATTCCTGAGAAGACATTTTTTCCCTTCATCGATCATCTATAACAATTTGTAATATAAAACAACATAAAAATATACATTTTTCTACTATAGTCAAATCTAATATTAAATAATAACTAATTTGAATTATTTATTATTGAGAGGGATTATTGCTCAAACCCATTTTGCATTCCTAGGATATAAGAAATATGGCTTGTTCAAGTCGACTGTTTAGAATAAATCTTTCGAAAAGTTATATCCCATGTTTATTTTGTGAATTGATTTTTGCAGTGAAAAAAGTAAGCTTTTACGCATCAATAGAGATTAAGAAATGTCAAGTATTTTTGACAGTTGTACGGAAAAAAGTTATGTAGTGCATTTTGAGGATGCCGAAATGTTGGATTTGTAGTAAATAGTATATTAAGTATTAAGAACGGTGAGGGTTGTCTACCGGTCGACAGCAATGTTTGGTGGCTGAGCGTAGCGAAGCGTACAATTTTGCTTGCTGGAGACCGGTGAAACCCTTAACGTTCGCGATGCTTCTACCATTTTTTGCGCGATCGTATTGAAATAAATTTCAAATGAAATAATTTGAGTTTTCTCGAAATGAACGAAAAGTGAAAAGTGACATTTACACTTCCCGATCAGTTTAAAGTATATTTGCATTTTGGTATAAAGTAGGCTGTTGCCAACTTGCCAATAATATTGTTGATAGTCGTTGGGCAGTTCCTGAATGTTTCAGAGATATTATTTATCAACAAACAAATGCATTTACTGTGAAACTCAAGATTATCTTTTAAAGTCTATACTATGAACTTGAATTTTCGATTGATCAACTAATATAAAATGAATGAGAGTAATACTGAAGTAGAAAAAGCGTGGCAAATGAAATGTGAATCAATAATCCCCGAAAAATCCAGGAATCGTTATAAAAAAATTTGGAATTTAATTTTTTTTGTTCCTTCCGTGTTATGGATGAAGTGATATATTATTAAGGACCACTTAAATCTATGTAGGGCTAAGACATTGGTAAGTAATTTACTTACCGGGTTCACAACAACATAGACCGGGAGATGGTGACACAAAATATTTGGACATTGGTTTCAGTATAGCGGTTCTTCTGAGGTCTAATTACGTATTCACACCGGCGATAAATTATATATATATATATATATATATAGATATACAATACATAAATAAACAGGAACAGCCCATTTCCAACTAGGATTTTTTTGGCCTAGATTGTCTTAGTTATCATCTTAGGAACAATTTTAAAGAAAACCATGATCCAAATTCATAAACTATCAAATCTAAAATATTAACTACAGTATTCATCATTTTCTATAAAGTAGCTTTTCTCTCAGCGATTACTTTTTCAAGAACTTTTGAATTAACTTTTCACAAAGAAAAAGGTCTACTTAATGTAAATATATCCCACCGACAATTCTTTCAATATCCGCAGACTTCTAAACGAGTTCGAGCGATAGAGGAACGGTTGGAAGCAGTTTCAACGTGATATTTTTAACTTTCCGCAATCGCCTGCTCCCTTTTTCACCGGAGCGAAACCATTAACGGTTCCGGAGTATATCTTGTAGCCCGTAGCCGACGAGTCCGGGATCCGGGTAATTGAAATTGAGGTGCCGCCACAGCTATTATATGCCGACGCCGAGGTGATTATGTTTTACCACAAATAGTCAATATTATGATTTAAACCTGCTTTATTGTGATAACTTGTCTGATGAAGGATATTCGACGTATTCCAGAAATTTGGAATATTACAGCTCCGGTTGTAATGGATATCGAGTCTTACTCTATACTGAATGATTTTGAAAGGCTTGAAATTACCGAGTTTATTTGTTTCGGTCCCGTGGGTCGTTTAGAGCTTCGTTTAATTAAATCCTTCTGGTGTGTAAGTGAGACCTTTTATTTTAAAACAGAATAGCTACAGTGAATTTTTCATTTTAGATGAGATTGAGGAAAACCAACAAAAACTGGAAGGGAAACTTCAAAAATACGTTTGCCGATATATAAATAACACCACAAAAACAGAAGACAACCCCCGTAAAGCAGTACATCATAATTGTGGAGTTAATTGACAGAAAAAACTTTTTAGAGGTGAAAATTGAAGAAAATCATATTATTGCGGATATCAATGAAGCCAAAAATCAACAAAAATATGAGGGATCAATTATTTCCAGTACGGTTATTGTCATGGGGTTCTTATTATGTCGATCTTTTGAATTGTTTAAATAGCAGACCATTAACGCTTTGACGCACATTATGTGAAAGAGTAGTTAGCTACATGATAGTATACATTCTGTCTCCTCAATTTAAATACTGGTTACTAAGAAGAGTTTCCTTAAGGTCATGAGTCGATTCGGAGATATAATGCAAAATCAACATGCTGTTAACAATTATCTTAACTGCAATTTTTACTCTTTGATAAATAAATAATGTTCAGTTTGTTATATTACGTTACTATTTCAATAAATTTATAATTGGTTTTTCACTAAGATTTTCAAGTTGGCTGTTACAATCTGAATATAGTGAAGATATACAGTAATTTGTATTTTCATTCAAGAAATATTCTCCCTAAATACCACTTGTGCTTGAAAATTAACCGGACAATTTCCATTCAAGCTTATTGTCTAATTCCACGTGGTATCATCCCCGATTATTATTCTACGCTACAATCGGAATAACTTTTAACATTTTATATTTGTATTCAATCAAATTTATATCACTAGACTCAACATAAATGAAATTCATTTTACGAATCTCTTGAAAACAGACGCGTCAGATCAAGAAAATACCTTGTCATGTGGTTGTCGTTCAATAAAAACAATGTACATTGAATAATTCTCGCTGAAATAATAATTATATTCTCCTCACTATAATGATGGTTTGATTGAAATATATGAAATACATAAATTGAAAATTTTTATTGGTTTCCAGAAATGTCAAAAAATAGTCAGCCCAAAAAATACTAAACACAATGCTCCTATTTCATTATAACATAATAATAATGATGATAATAATACTTTTTCAACAGATTAATTCACTTCAGCTGTGCTCAACAGGCACTCGAATCAAATATGTTTACCATTCCAAATATATTTACTTATTCCATTCCAGAAGCTTCATGTCTTCTATTACACTAGGTCAAATTAGTTTTAAGTAATTCTAAAGGCTGTAATATTTTGCTTCTGTCTGCTTCCTTTTAATTCATCACAGAACAGTCCAAAAGAAGAGCATCAACCTCGGAATGGAGGATAATAATCTGTAAACTTGTATAAGCTTTTCTTCTATCGTTTTATAGTTTGTCTCATGAAATAGGTTCAATGCTATTTGCATGAATATTGTAGCTCAGCTGTTTATAGTATGATGTTAAGACAACAGTCAGTTCCGATAAATAATACGCTGTATTGTCCAGCAATTATTGAAAAACACATAATTTTAATTTTTTCAATCTTAAAACTCACATACTCATTTGGAAGGTTTAATGAATACCCTCTTTCAAGACACATTTCATTTCTTCCCGCATTTAGTGGCTGGAACACTGCGCTGTTTAAAAAAGGAAAAATACTTCAATCACAGCACTATAGAAACTCTGTCCAGAACAAACATTATATGAAAATGAAGTTGACGTCTTGTTGTCTATAATACTCCGATTTTGAAAACAGCTTCGATAATCTTTGTGACACAAAATTCGTCAAGTTAACGAAGCTTAATAAATCGGTTCAGTTATGCATCAACACTTCTTGCATATTGAAACTTTGTAAGGAAATTTTTTAGAACCCCATGTATGGGGTAGGATCCTGCTATTCTGCTATTCCGACCAAAAAGCGAGAATTTAATTTTTCGCTATCTATCTCGAACAGTTTCAAGTATCAGAAAATGTTTTGAACAAAAGTTGTACAGAATTTCGTGCAAATAGCATTAAACTCACAGGAAGCGAGATATTTGCAGAAAACTGATTTTTTGACGTGGACACAAACTTTTATGAGACTTTTGAGACACCTTTAAAATGGAGAAATGAAGGTTTATACTGCTTATAATCTTCAATTCCGAGGTGAACTGACTAAAATGAATGGTCTAAGATGCAGAGTATGTGACTGTTCCATTTTTCAGTTTCCATTTTATGAAGGTTCGCCAACTTTAACTGAACATCAACTCATTAGAAAGCTGTTAACTTTTTCTTTAGTTAAATGACGATTTGTAGTGGAAGTTGAAACAATCAGGAACTTATAATTTTCTATTTTCTCCTGGAATATTCGGTTTTAATTTTCTCAAATTAATTTTAGCTATTAAAACTGGAAATTTTTTGATAAATTACCAGAAAGCCAGGTATAAGTTTAGTACCTCATTATTATTGGACGGGAAAATATATTTTGTTAGATTTACACACGATAACCTACTTACACAGTGGACACGTTTTGATATTTCCATTAATTTGACATTGATGTCAGGACCGGCACCTAATATGCACTGAGAAAAATGTCGAAATGAATTACACATCGAAACTAATAGGGAAACTATTGAAATTGAATGAGAGAGGGAAGTGATAACCCCGTGGGTGCACTGAACATTATATTTTTCCCCCTCCCTATATTGTGAACAACGCATTTGGACACTGTTTAGAACGACGTAATCACCGCAATTAACAAATATCTATCGATTGCCCTTGATGACGCCACGTTGTGAGTCAACTTACCACCATTGGATAGTAATAATCTATGCCATATAAAATGTGTATCTTATTCAATTATGTAGATAACAATAGTACAATTTTCATAACTATATTTGGTTGAATGCTTTCGTACTTTCCTGATTTGTATGAAATGATCTGACTCCGTAAATTCTCCAGCCCCACCCAAGTTTTCTGTTACTCTTGAACTACTGCAGGAGACTTATGACTACCATATTGTATATAGTTTTATTCGCAACTTTCCTTTTATTGTTTATGAACTCCGATACATAACTTTTAGCGATAGTGTCAGATTTTCATCCGCCTTGTAGTTTGAGAACTAAGACATCAAATGAAGTATTCGCTAATAAAGTGGACTACGTTCTTCCAGGGGAGTTTCCAGTACACTCCTCAAAGTTCAGTAATTTAGCAATTCCATTTGAAATTGAAGAAATCAAGTTTTCGCGACTTGCTGGCTTAAGCACTTTCCATTTTGATATCGCATGAAGAAACGAAGATTGAAATTCGCCATGTCGGATTTAATAACAATGTAATTCCGAATTTTTTTCAAAAGCATACCTTCTCATTGTCAAATTCAGTCACTGTTAATTCACGTGCCATTCCATTTTGGAATCAGAAATAGTAACAATTATGACAACATTTTTCACAATCATAGCACGTAGTTTACTAGAGCGCCACGCTCCAGTTATTCCCATTAACACTACAATCTTTATCATCAAATAAATATCATCGGCGGCTTTGGACAGGAATTTATTTACATCTCGAACTTCATTACCAACCCGCGCTATTGCTCGACTAGTAACTGTTACCTACATCCCTTTTGTACAAATAAATATTGCGACGTTAATAGCTGCTGCAAGTGTCGTAGGTGGTCTACTTTCCACATACCGACCATAAACCTGATTATGGAGGCTCTTTTTAATGAGAACGAAGGTGTAGCTCATTTTGTTGTATTACTGGAATGTGAACACATCTTTGTTTGAAAATGGAAATAACCAATCACCTATAGAATTAGTGAAACCACCTGCATGGCACGATGGGTCA
>CAJUYG010000904.1:63616-116909 GCA_910591675.1 Galerucella calmariensis | reverse complement strand
TTTACCACAAAGTTATTACAACATGAATTAGAAAAAAGTGGAATTTTAATTATATAATTTTTTACGTAGAATTTAGATAAATGTTAAAAATGGCAACATGGTAAACAAAAACTCCATATTGCACAGTACAAATTCGAAGCTGATAACTTAGATTAGATTGGATTTTATGAGGTGGCTTTTGGCCTATTCCACTGCGACCTTTTCAGATCTATTGTGATCCTCTAAACTCTAGATTACATTCTCCAGCCTGACTCTTTTTAAAAAATCTGTTACTGTGGAGACTGAACCTTTCATATAGCTCTCTGCCAATGGCTTTTCTTCGCCCAATGCAAAAAATCGCACATTTGTCAGGCTGTCGCACTGACATAGAATGTGTTCTGCCGTTTCTTCTAGGTGACAAAACCTACACATATCTTCGTTTGTCAATCCCATCAGCTTTAAATGCCTATTGAGCTTACAATGCCCCGTTAACAGACTCACTACAGCTTTGACAGTTTTCATATCTTTGGCCATCAGATCTGCTGTAAATTTTGGCGTGTGTTCTACTATATGAACTGTTTCGCTTGCCTCTGTCCTGGTGATGTTCCTCCACCATTTCCGAGATTTGTGGGCGACCCACTTCTTTGTTTCCCATCTTGTTATGGTCTTTGCAACGCCGCAGAAAAGTTCCGGCCCAACGAATGGCATTGATGAGCCTTGTTTGGCCATTTCATCCGCTTTTTCGTTGCCCTTTTATGACCCTCGTGCCCCGGTAGCGTAATTCCGAACCATAGTGCAGTACAGAGCGCCACATAACATTAAATATTCTATATTTAACTCTGGTTTGTACAACGCAAATGCGCGAATACTTACTCCAAATACACGTGCGATTCAGATCATTACAGAGAATATACGCGTCTAATTCTCCAAGTAAAATAATTATGATCTACTTCATAAAAGTGGGAAAAAATACTAAACAATCAAAATCAACACGGTAGATACAAAATAACGAATGGAAACATATAATGAAGGTAAACAAAACTATAATAAGTAATTTAAAATGTTATTTAAAATAATTTTTTGGGCCATATTTGGTCTACAATACAGAAAAGAACTCCCTAATATTTATACAAAATTTCAGCAAAATTCGATAATATTGTTAGCATTGCACAGGTTAATGTATTTTGGCGCTTGGTTTGTTTTCTTCTGTGTTTTGAGCTAAATTAGGTATTCTTTTTTTCTTCTCTGCTTTCTTTTCCGTATTTAAAGTAATTTCAGAGTTAGGTGGACGCCCTGCTTGAATCCGTTTGGAACCTTTAGGCAAACCTCTATTTTTCCTTCTTGAAATAGAAGTATGTTGAACTTCGATGTTTTTGGATTTTTTGGATGTAGCCTTTTCAATAATAAAACTTAATGCGGGTGTCTATGGATATTCTCTAGAGATGAAGCAAAACGCTTTATTGTAGCGGTAGATGAAGGGTGGGGATTTTCTTTTAGGATATTAATAATTCTTAAAAATTCTGTTTTGACTGTTTCCACTGTATTTTCGTAGAATGTGTTATTTTCGTTAACTAGAATTACTTCTACATCATTTCCTTCATTTGTTTGATTTTCATAATTTTGTCATTTAAAAATACTTGTTTTTCAGTAATATTTATTTCGTTTCTTTTTTCATTTTCCCTTTCTTCTTCCAGTATATCATCAAAAAAAGTATCAGGAGTAGAGTTGTCTCCCAACGCCAAAGCGGCCAGTTTTATTCTGTCAGTTTTCAACAAACGGGGTGATGAGGTACATGCCATATGGAATTTTTGCTCTATTACACATAAATGTTTATTTCGTCTTCCCTCATTTTGTTGTTTAGGTACAACAAAACAACGGTTACCACTAAACACCATTAAACACAATAGCTAATAGAACATAAACAAACCGCGCAAATTAGTTAAGCGCAAGACATTTTGTTCCAAAGGAAAACAATCGTTTATCTAATGTTTACTTTGTTGTACTGAATTGTCATTTGAAAAGGCATACCAGCGCGTCGCGACTTGCAAACCCCCACGCAATACAGGCATCTTGTCCGCACCGCGCTGGTGTTTGGAAGACGATAAACGGCGTTATTAAATAACAAATCCAAGTTTATTTCGGAACAATGTTGCTCTGAAATTAATGGGGGTTCGGAATTACGCGCCCCGGTACCCAGGCTACCGTAACATTGCCACGCTCACCCAGTGTGTTTAGGGTCCGCACACACTCCCATACTAGCTTATAATTAACCTCTACGGAATTGAGTAAGCTGATAACTTAATCAGTACTGGAGTTATAGCTTCTGGAAGTAATGTAAAATTGTCCTTAATAATTTGGATTGTTGGCAAAGTATTCTATGAAAACACGGTCATTAAAATTTCTTACCTGCAATTTTTTTTAAATACGTTTTGTCACTGGTCTAGTTTCAAAAAATACTTTTTAAATTTTGCTCCACCATTTTAGTTTGCAATTCGAAAGGACAATATCATTTATAGACGGGTTTCGGTGTATTTGCGCATCATCAGTGTAGATATCAGAGTTTCTGCATGGTTCGAACCCAACCTGCTTCTGATCCAAAATACTTAGTTTTCAACACAAGATTACTTTCGGAATGAAATTTTTATTACAAAATAAAATTCTGAAACAATATTAAAAATGATTATCCCGAAATTCCCACTTAAATCAATCATGTTGGCCTAAGTCAAAACGAAATATCTTGGAACGGAGTATAAGAAAGAGGGACACCTGGTATACTATATACCAGAATTTTTTATTGCACAAGATTTATCTACTAAATTCATCATTACATTACTTTACAGCCCTCTTTATTCTCCTCCATCTTATCAACAATGGGCATTAACTAAGGTTCGAAATAAAAATTCTTTATTCCATGTAATGTCCATGTAATTGTATGAAAGAAATTGATAACAAATGTGAATATTAGAACTAAAATGACTAGGATCAATTTTTGCTAATAGGTATCTTTCTTCTTTACAAATTTATTCCAATCAGAAACAATACAATTACAAAAAAATATAATTTCAAGATACAAAAACATCTACAAACACAATAAATAAAATACCTTATCACTATTATAAGTACGACCCATACAACAATTAAAAAAGATAAATGTCTGTTATATCGTTAGCACAATCAGTTAGAAAATACTTGAAATGTACCTAATGGTTGTTTTGAAATAGCTATTTGTATAACACGGGAGCAAAATGCTATTTTTTCCCATGTTATACATATGATTTTTCCACCTCTCTCAAATAACAAATCATTTTTAAATGATTAATTTATGAAGTAACAAACAAAATTTATTAAATAACTAAAAATAAGAAGTAGATACAGACACGTTATCTTCATTCTAATTATTAATTAGAGTAATTTTGTATATTGGTGTTAAATGTGCAGTTTTGAGCAGTGGTTATTTGAATACCACTGGAAGTGAGAGCCGGAGCCAACGCAGTTTTCGTGATATTTTCACTAATAATATTAACATTAACAGCTGGTATCTCCAGGAAGAACTCGTACTTGGCTAATTACAATCAATTTTATTAACTGTGTCAGTGACTCCCATAATTTGGTTCGAAATTTATACTTATATAATATTATATAGTATAGGTGGTCAATGCCGTATAAGTTATTTCATTGATGACGTACCATGAGGTCACTTTTACCTTTCCTTCCTAGTGAGTAAAGGTACGACTTTGTTCTCTAAAATGAGGCCAGGAAATGTATACTTTGGATAAAGGTAGGCGGAAAAATCATTAGTTACCTAAGTAGCAAGTTAAAACAAAATTAATTTTACGTCAAATATTTGTAGTACTGCTTTTGAATCATCTCAGTATCTGGTATTAACATTAATAATTGTGAAAATTGAGTATTATTAATATATAGCAAGTATTTGTGACTATAGTTTCAATTTAAATAATTTTAAACAGTTTCTAGTGAATTGTGTTTTAATAAAATGTTTAAAAACTAAATACCTTTAATCGTGAGATTGTAGAAAAATCTTGTGTGTAATTCTAGTGGAAATTTTAGATATATTGCAGTGATCCGCTAATTGGTTGCATGACAACTTTGTATCATAATAAGCAGCAAAGTAGCAATATCCGTTCTATAGATATTGTGAATGTACTAATAACATCAATAAAATTGACATTGACATTGATCAAGTCTCCATCCTTCGTCCAATGGCCCAGTTTTTGTTCGGGCTATTCTACCTTCATACAGCAACAATTTCTCACCTTCTTCTGGTGACTGCTTTGATAGTGTCAGATCTCAGTATGGCCAGTTTATTTCTTATATCCCTGCCTAAGAACAGCAATGCTGGACTGCACAGAACATACCCAAAGGCTGTATCCTGTGGTGATGTTTGGAGCCCATAAAAGTATAATGGAATATATTCGGGCTGTTTTGCTGTGCTCGGGTATTATTGTAAACATCGAAGAGCTTGTTTGAAGGTAGCAGCCATAGAGTATTTACCCGTTTAGAATGAGCATCCACCACAAGGAAGAATGTTAATCCCATAAAAG
This sequence comes from Galerucella calmariensis, assembly GCA_910591675.1. NCBI lineage: Eukaryota > Metazoa > Arthropoda > Insecta > Coleoptera > Chrysomelidae > Galerucella > Galerucella calmariensis. Next base: position 112,368 of record CAJUYG010000904.1, on the reverse strand, counting down.
GTCCTGCATGGTCAATTTGAATTATTTTCCACGGTCTTGAATGATATTCCCAATAATGTTTGCGAGTTTTAGGTAGATTGGTTGCAGTTAAAATACAATTTGAACAGTTGAGCTGGGAGGAACTGGTGTGATGATGCGTTATTCCATGGTAATCTATGAGGTGAACGTTTTGTTTGTAGAGGCGTTGGGACTGTAGGAGTTTCCTCAGAGGTCCTTCCCACAACAACCAAATTACAGGGTGAATGTACCGATTTTTTCTAAATAAACACATATTCCTGATGTAAAAACTTATAGATCCTCCTTACTTGTTTGAATCACCCAACAACTTTTCAAAGGCTTATTTTTAATTAAAATGAGATATTGGCTGACCAAAGTGAAAAAGACAGGCTTTAGTCCTGCGGACACAAATTTAATTTGCACAGAACTTTGCTGGAATAGCTACTTATTTTATAGTGCGCAGACTCAATATGTTCATAACCGTTAGGAACACAAACTTCATAGATAAAAAATTGTTTCTCTAACATTGGTTTATTTACGATGATAATTTTTTACTGAATATAGTAACCAATCAAATTACTTAATTTCAAGTCATGTGTCAAATTTCATCCAATCACCGCTGTATTACAGCGATAATACCCTACATGTGGTGTTTTCAGTTTGGTGTTTACTTTTTATTAAAAATTAATTAAACGTCAAACTGACAACTGGATTAAAAATGTCGCGAATAATTTGATATGGCATCTAATGATTCAATTAATTTACCAATTGTACTTTTCACAACTGTAGTTTTGAATAAAAATGAATAATATTTGTTTGATTATAACTAATAAATTATTAAACGTCAGATTTACAATCAGTTTTTTGATATCTACAAAGTAAAAAATTATCTTATCGAATACTCCTCGGGTCTTGATAAATACTCAAAATTTTATCGTAGAGAATCCTTCAAGCGTGTTGCTCAAAGATAATAGCCCTCGGACTTCGGCCTTGGGCTATTATCAAGCAACACGCTTTCAGCATTCTCTATGACAAAATTATCTCGGTATTATCAAGACCCTAGGGGTATTACTACTGAAAAGACTATACCGTTGCAAAAAAATTTTGTGACATTGCAAAACTATTTTTCTTTTCTTTAGGAAAACTAGACATGTCAAGTCAATCTGCCAGTCCTTCTTTTTTATTGGCATGTGTATTATAATGCACGTATCGGAGTTGTTTATTTACAAATAAAAGGCTTTTTTTATTCCATATTCCGGTAGTCTACTGGTTTTGAGCTGCGCTGGTTATGTGATAGATTTGGTTTCCTGATTTTGGAGGAGCCTCCAACACAACACTTTCACACCCTGTATTGTGAGTTCGGTTTAAACACAAAACGAAAAATACACGTCCGATGCGCGAATTTCTGAAAATCCTACTGACTGCGCCAAATAACTTATCGAGAATGCCGAAGTCGTTTTGAAAAGATTTATATTCACAAATTATTAAATTTTATTGAATTATTATCTTGACTGTATGAGACACAAAAAGAATCTGACGAGATTGTTAACCACTGAAACAAGTTTTCATAGATAAGGAAATATAATATGCTGTCGTTGCAATCAGCACTTTTCTTAGAAGACACTAGTAAAGACGTGAAATAATTCCTCCCCTCGAAGATTCAAATCCGCAGGACTAACGAAGGATTTGAACAGCCGATGGTTCTAGGGTTGGATGGTCTTTGCGAATTGGGACCATTTTTATTCCAAATTCCGGTAGTCTACTGGTATTTAAGCTCCGCTGGTTCTGCGATAGATTTCCAAAGTATCCAAGCATCAAAAAACATGATCTGACAACGTCTTGAAGTTTTGCCAAACTGTAGATTGCCCTATCCATGAAGTATAAATTGTATTTACTGTTGGTGAATTTAACCTATTCTGATAAGCAGGAAAGTAGCTAAAATATTGGCTTAGTATTTCATCGTAAATAAACCATATCCTGTATATAAAAATTGTTTTACTGAATTATATGATTTATTTGATATAAAACGTCATAAAAACCTCAAGTTTGATATATCTGTGATTTGTTCCGTTATGATTAGTAACTTTTTTGTGATTAAATCGTCTTCATATCTATCACGGTTTAGAATATAGTAATGTTACCATAATATGATAAAAGAAACAGCCTGTAAATGGAGAAAGAACTCCTTGTATTCTTTTGGTGACAAAATGGAAATGTAGTAGTAGTAGTATGTTATTAGGTACCAAATATCTGACAGTCTCCTGGATTTATGAATGTTAATGTAGATTGATTTCCGCATAGATGAAAAATAATACCTTGCACATTAAATATTAATTGAAATCAGGAATTAAGTGATCTGTAAAAAAATTGTCATATTTTAGTAAAACGTGTTATCAATAGACGTCAAAGATAATAGTTTTTGTAAATTAAAAAAAAACTGCTAAGTGCTGCCAAGTGCTAAGACGTAAAAATAAAAATATATATTTACCCTATAATTGTCACTTCGGGGGTACCACAGGGATCCAAATTTAAACATTCAAAATATTTACTATTTGCAGGTGACTTGAAAATTTACAAAACTGTCAGGTGTGTTAAAGATTGCTGTATATTGCAAGACTATATTCACTAAAAAATTGTGCCTTGTTAATGGTATGACACTGAATATTGATAAATGCTATTGCATTACTTTTATAGGTCATCGAATCCACTTATTTATAACAACACAGACTCCGAAATGAATCAATAATACATGTTACGTGTTGAGTTTAATATTTTGGTGTATTCTTTGACACAAAATTGTCATTTATTGAGCACAGTAATATAGCCACAAGTTAGTTTTATTGAATAATTTAAAAAGTAATTTGAATTTTAGCTTGTGTTTATTAGATATTTTTTTATCAATTTTATCTGCATCAACCACAAGGGTTATTAGCAGCGGTGCGTTATTGATTATTAACATGGATTTTTAAATTATATTTGAGAATACATATTTGTTTCTTTTAGGAACTTAATATTTTCAATTATTAACTTTTCACCTAGAATATTCAACAAGGTGTACCGAGAAGTAAATATTTGTCTTTCATGGCTGTATTTAGGACACTCCACTAGAAACTGCTTGACACTGAACTGTACGTTGCACAGTTCACAAATTGGAGGATGGTTTCCGTTGAGTAGGTTCTCATGGGTGCATCTTGTGTGACCTATCCTTAACCGAGTAAGGATGGTTTGTACCTAATTTCCTCGAAAATGATAGGCTCTGCCCTTAATTTGGTTTGTGGGGAGGTCCATTTGCATTGCCAAAAACTGCGGATTGTCTCCTTAAAGCTTCGCTTTCATGTCCGTTGCTGGCACTGGAAGTTCTGCAGTTGATTTGGAGATGTTCGCGGAATATTCTCTGGCATTTCCAGGTATAAAAGTATAAAAGATAAAAGTTATTCTGTATCCAAAATGCTAACGAATTTCTCGTTAGAATTCGCCGTTCATGAACGATAGCCAGAAACGTCACTTTGCCTATAAAAATTTGTCTATTTTTGTGATAAGATTAATTATTTCGGTGAAATTTATGGAAATTGATCGGTGTAGTTAAGCTACATCCTCAATCAATCTGCTAGCGAAGTGGCACTTCAGCACGCGTGCTGCAAAACGGATACCCATCCTCAATCATGTCAATTCACCCTGCCTGATTGTTATCGCACATGCGCATTTTCATTGTTATTTTAAGGTAACGAGGTAATTAAAAAGTTCAACATGTGATTATTCTTGTAAATAAAAGTAGTTACTACTTATCAAAGACAACAAATTAATATAATTAGAATAGAAAATAATGTATGTTTGTTTAAATAGGGTTAGGGTACCTAAATTATTTTTCCCATGATTAAATGCGCATGACACAATTCGGCACGCACCGAAAAAGCTTACATCTTGCAATAGGGCATGTCCACGACAGTTGACATTGACAATACTTGGGTGGTAAAAGAATAAACAATAGACATGATGAAAAATTATCAAACAACAAACAACTATTAACCCATATTATATATTATTAAATATGCAAGCTCAACAATTAAAATAACTTTAAAAGTACACTGAAGCAAAATCAACTAAAATCAAACACGATCTACCATTATAAATCAGCATAACCTCACTATTAAGTACCACGTGTTCTGAACGCTTTGTTTATTGTTTTACCACCTAAGTCTTGTCAAAATAGTTTGTGACGTCACGTGGACATGCCCTATTCCAAATCGGCGCGCATGTCAGCACGAAATTGAATTGAGGATACTTACGTTTAAACGTCATTGTCCCAGCACGCGTGCCGAAGTGCGATTAAATTGATAGGGGATGGGCCTTTATTTGATATTCAAAAAGAAATATTTATTTTTTCTTACATATTGATGGGATATTTCCAAGTAAGAAATTCGTAACCTCAACTCATTGACATATAAACGTCAATGCCTCAGCTCAACGATTATACACCCTACAGGATTGCTAATTCGCTTAAATCTTTCGTCGGTGAGTGGGAACTTGCTTACGTCACCAGTGGACCTCGACCAATTTCAAATATATTGCAATCATCAATATTTTTCACTTTTTTCTTGTGTATTCGCAAAACATTTTTTTGGTGATATATTAAGTTATTTTAAAAAGTTATATTTAGTAGTATAAGTAGTTATAAAATATAAATTAACGATTGAAACAATAACTTTAAATTGAAGAAACTTATAATTTATTTTGCACAGAAGGAGAATCAAATCTACGAGCTGTGTTTATGGGTTGATTGATGGGTAAACTCAGCATTATATTTTTTTCTTATGGGGGAAATAAAATGCACTATAAAAAATTTATTAATAAACAATTTTTTTCAATTTTTTTTTATAACCTCTATCATCTCTTGTCGTACTCACACTTTTTCTCTTCAACTATTTTTTTTCTGGGATTGATAATTATGATTATAAATCCTAATAATTGTTCGTTTACAAAGAAGTATTCATACAAGCAAAAATTAAAACTTAGATTACTTTAAAACTAAAACTAAGAACATATTATATCATCATTCTTTTTAGTTTAAGCTTATATCTTAATTTCTTATTTTTTGCATGATACTCTACATTACATCATGGTTCTCTGTTCTAAGTTTTAGTGTTGAATTAATTTTTATTTTTGCTTCCATGAATTCACTATAGTATCTGAAATGTATACATTGAAACTCGAATCCAAAAATTTTGTATTGACACTGAAATAACGTGCTTCGCATTTATAGATTTTCTTGATTGACAATTATTAGAGAAGTTTACTTACCACCTTTATTAATAAACAACACCTTCAAAATTGAAAAAACGGATAAAATAACGTCAAAACACGCTTTGTAAACACACGAATACCCATAAAATTGAAAAGGTTAAGTCCAGTGATGACGTATTCGTCCGACTTGAGCGAGGCGAACACAGAGTTAAATGGAAATAAGCAATCCTGTAGGGTGTATAATCGTTGGCATCAGCTAAGCTTTTCCTTTCATAACAAAGAGCCATAGCCTCAAATTGCAGTTGAAAGTCGAACAACGTTGTCACATTGCAAACTATTTCAAAGTTGGTAAAAATATTGACATGAAAAACGTAAAAAAACTATCACATTCCCTTATTATTTACATTTAGACGTTTGTGCAGTATATTAAATAACATAGTAGTGTAGATTTTCAAAACATTAACGGATATGTATTTATATAGAATGGATATTAGCTACGATCTTCATCACTCAATTATAATGTAATTCAAAAATCTGACAACGCTGTGATATTGCTCTACTACCCATTTGAAAACGTCCAACTTTCGTTAACATCAGGAAGTGGTCAACGAAAAAGATACAGAATAACGTTTCAAAATTTTTCGTTCACACTTCCAATCGTTTGTAAGCGAAACCTTTGCTGAACGACATATTACAGAATAGACGCCTAAATTGTATAGTTTTATACTTTTATTTTATGAAGGGGGTGATCCAATTTACAGATAAATAAATAAATAAAAGTGTAATTCAATGTCTATCGAAGCACATAGCCCGAGAAGTAGTTGGTGCTTCTTTGAAAAATAATAAACTTTGTTATAATAGTAGTAAACTATTATTTTTGACATATATTAGTAAACTTGTTATTTAGATCCAGCTACTCTCTGATCGTTTCTGACTGTGGTTGGAACAGACGTTATATTTAAATTTAAAAAAAAGTTGAAATAATTTTGATTAGCGTTATTGAACTTGCTTTATTGTTGTAACTTGATCGGCGCTAACATTGAAACAGACAAAATCACAAAAAACTTTTTTTCGAAATTAAATTCGTATTAACTGCTGAAGTAAATTACTTGGCAATATTCCTTCCACCTTTTCATATAAATAATATATCGGCATCGACATCCAGCTGACGACAGATTTGGCAAATACACCCATTAAATCTGGATACTGATGAGTCAAAAGAGCTAAAAGTGCGGTGAAAGAGCATAATCCCGCCGTGAAAATAATAAAAAAAGGTAATTCCTTTTTGGGGTAAACAGAAACTTCGTGAAAAGCTGGGAGTAGCTCCCGGTCAGCACACTCTGTGCAAGTGGGATAAGGATAAAACAAGTGTCCTCTTTCTAGAGGATAAGGGAGCATTCTAAAAGTACCTTCCCATGTGCAGTGAAGGAGATTCAAAGCTCCTTCTACTGCTTTCCAATGGGATAAGTGAAAAAATGCATACGCTAGTGCCTCAGAATCGCCACGTTTTAAAACATGTTCTGGTGGCAGAATTAAAGGTTTCATTTCTAATAAATACTTAGGAACGTGGGGATTAAATTCCACTGCTCGATGTATGGCTTCAACGGCGGCCATTTCGGCTGTATTTAATCCTCTTTTACTTGCGACATCTGGTGAAAATTTGTCAGCAACTATCCGTGCTTTTAATAGTGCAGCTGTGTAGCAAATTGTTGCAGATTTCGGTAATGATATGTCATCGTATCTTGCTAAAACAGCTTGAACGTCCGCGTATGCTTGCATTTCTAATAAAGCCTCTATCAAATTTTCGTGGATATTAAGAACATTCATTATTGGAGGAACTTCTTTTGTTAAGTCGCGGAACATTTTGACAGCCTCTTTAAGTTTACCCAATTTTCTGGCACACATTGCCAAGCGACGTTTTATGTAAATTAAAACATTTGTATCTCGTCTATGTTGAGATTCCATTAAAGTACCTTGATGCTGAAAATAAATTAAATATTATAAAATTATTTCAACACAAAATATTATTAACATTAACATTTTTGTAATAAGTTCTGGATAGGTTGAATTAATTGGTTTTGAATGATCACCATATTAAAATCATTTTAAGAAAATAATAAACCCACCAACTCTGTATATAGCAAAAACATTATGCAGGAAAAGGCTGTTGCCAGTATACAGCCAAGTGGCTATAAAAGCAACCAGCTTGATGCAGATAAATTGTTTGGGACTGCTTGGGAATTTTACAATAGTTGGGCAGTACCCATGTCCTTGGTACCCATTGCCGCTCACTAAGATCATCGCCAAAATTTTGGAAGTACCTAGTAAGCCAGAACAGGCGAAAAGTATACAGTGTGCTACTACAAAGAGCTAACCAGGCTAAGCTCTAGCATAGCAATAGGATATAAACAATAAGATCAGCAAACATCATAGTGGAGAGGCTCTTAAAAGCACATCTAACCCTAACCTACCTATTATTTATGTATAGATCTTAAAGGTAATTGGATCTCTACTCTATTTGCTTTTGAATATGTGCTTGAAGTTGCAGTAACCACTCTTCATAACTAACAGTTTGATATTAGAATAATTGATTGTTAAAAGGTCTTAAATGACTTTGTTGACTGAATTTGTACGAAATATTGGGAAGAAAATAGTGATAATTCCTCAGAAACCGAAAATATAAATCACATAAGGCTCCGTTGAAATTTTATGTTACAATTAAACTTTAAATGCTGGAATGATGAAGAATTTGGATTTAGATTTTGCCTTAGCTAAGAAAAAGTTGAGATGTTAGCTTCATATTCATATTTTTCATGAAAAAAATCAATGAATCAATACAAGACAGATACTGACGTCTCAGTCTGAATACCTCTATAGTATTTTTAATGATCGAAGTAACAATAGAAGTTTTATCAACCTACTTGTAGTGCTTGTGATTTTCTATAGTTGGTTTCAGCAACTTTCAGAGCTTGTTTTAATATTTTCTCTGCTTCAGTAATAGTCGTAGCTTCTTCCTCAGCAAGTAAAATGTAAGCTGGAGCACATTCAGCATTCTTCTCAAGTGCATTATGGGCTGCTTTTAAACGAACTGTAGGATTACGCTCTCTCCAAGCTGTTTGCATTATTTCATACTCTGCTTTACCTAAAAAATTTGATAATTAAAAACAAACATAAAGCAAAAGTAGTTTCGTAATTTGGTGAATCAAAAAATTAATTTAAAACGGTTTTTATAATTTGAATGAAGTAACTACTACTTTCGTTTATAAAAGGCGTTTCATTGGAAAAAGGACCTAACTTCAATTGTCACTGAAATTCCAAGAAACGTATATTTGTGTGTGTGTGTCTTCTACACTTTATAACTGAGATACAGGTTTTATCAATTTACTCTATTTTTTTCACACCTGCATATTATTTTGAAATTTGGTACACATAATAACCATTACTTGGGCCCCTATTTTCAAATCGCGATCAAAAATGTCGCACGAAAATTTGATGCCGTATTCTCCAGCCATCTTCGATGTTAATATCACCGATAATTAAAAAAGTGCTTTACGGACAAAACTAAAGCACTGTGAAGTGTATAGTGTAGAAATTAATTATTTTCTTCTAGAGACAGTTGTTAAATGGCGCGCAATCTGGGCCCTTCCAAAAAAAATTCCTATGTCCAAACTAAGTGACAAAAGTAAAACTTTTGCTTTTAAAAACTTTTTATCATTCAAAAAAAAATAATGTGACAGCTTCCTTCGTTTTTAAGATTTTTTTTGGTTTTGGTTCAAGCATGATTTTAAGTTGAATGTTGAAATTTAAATTATTCGTCATCGGATAAGGTGAAGCAAAAGCAAATTTTGATTCTACCCTGTCATAGAAGAGTTAGTCCTCTTCAGAATTTCATCTGAATTTAATTTAATGGCATGATTTGACGATCGCGGTATGGATAGCTGTGGCTGTGCACCCAAAGGTTGGCTATTTGGTTAATTTCCGCAATATATCACGGTTCCGAACATAGCGAACATTAAGATACAGGAAAAAACACAGAAAGCCTGTATCCACATCCCGGATAGGAAAGGAAGGGTGTTTGGTGTATTTTTTTCCACAGCACCTGAAGTGTTTGTGACGCACTGAAAAGCAGGCGCAGGCGGCTGCTCCTCTCGGTGCCGTGATCGTCCGGTTGCTTTCCATACGTCGTCAGTATTAGTTGTAGCAGTATGGTATCAGGGGACGAAGAGTCTCGATAACCATCCTACTGGAGGAAGGGACTGCATTCATCAAGATAACGCAAGTAATAATAATAATATATCATTTATTTATTTATCAATGATCGAGAAATTTTTGAACTTCTGAAGAGAAGTCGAATGGCATTGGAGGTTTTGGGAGTGTGATGGGAACGGTTTTCTCGGGCTTTGAGGCTCGGGTATTTTAGATTATGTGTGTGGTAGTCGCCACCACAGTAAGTTTAGTGCATGAATGTTTGTTGGATTTTCTCATTTTTCGGATCTATGGTAGTGACTACCTCAGTTTGGGCAGGTGTAAAGCTTGGCATTACATTCGGTGGTGGAGTGGTCCAATTTGGTACATTGAGTACAATATTTTGGGACGGATGAAAGAGGGTTCGGTAGAGGAAGATGCCTTTTGAGAAGGCTTGTTTGAGTTGGGTTTCAGTGTCTGGGATGAATCTGATTAGGGATGCTGGAGTGTCGGTGGCTTTGGAGAAAATCTTCCAGCATTTGAGGAAGTTCATTTGAAGATCTTTGAGAAGACCAAAGATTTCTTTGTTGGAGGTGTTTTGGTCAACCCTCTAAATGATAAAAGAGAAGTTTGGGGAGTTGTTTTTAGCTGGAGTGTCCTTCCTTGGGGCAGGAGTTCAATGGCGTTATGGATTTGGACTTAAATAGTTTATGGCTGATGTTCCTTAGGATTTTAAAGGGTGCTGTCCATTGGGATTTGCTTTGAGGTGTGATATGTGGCCTCTTAGAATATCATTACTGTTCAGGATGAAAAGTTCCTTCTGAGTGCAGAATTTTGGTGGGAGGTTTCATATTTGGAGTTGTGGTAGATGATTTTTTGGACAGAGATTTAGAAGAAGAAGTCTGAACTGAAGATTTCAATGGATATCAATGGATTCCTGCTGATGTAGGAGGCCTGGGAGGAGAGAGAAGTTATTTCTTTGAAAGATGTTGCTTACCTAATTTAATATTATCAGATAGAACAGTACAAATCCTTTCATTTTTTTGGTATTGCATCTTTTCATCACTATCTTTGTACTTACAAGAAAAAAGAAAAATCAATGGTTCATATTAATATTATGAATAATTGAAAAACTGTTACAGGAGGGCACTAGAAATTCTAGATCTGCCACAGACAATTTATTAAAAAAAATAATATAATTAATATTGCCTTTTTTTATTTTCAATGTTACTTTAAAATATATAAATGGATTTATCTAAATTTGACTGCTTATTTTCAAGGTGTTTGCCATTGTACATACCTGCATCGGCTTCACATGTAAAAAAAGTTTGGTGGTCTTGAGCAGATAAATTCATATCATAATAGGTTAAGGGCTCTTTATTTGTTGCCCAATAAAATCTCTGATATTCAGCTCCTCTGTACAAATTTAATGGATTTCTCCACACTTTACACTCTGGTACTTGTGGTTGAACATTTGTTGTGTTACCATTATTTGAATTAGTATTATCTAGTAAAAAATTATGTTTGTTAAAATCTCAGTTAAAATATAGACCCTGTAGATTGTCATTTATGAAAAATGATAAAAAAGTTTATACTATTTTTACTAAAAAACAAAAAATATTATATTTTCTCTAAAAAGGGTATAGTGAAATTAAACTTATTCCAGCAAGCTTGATCAAATCGCAGTTCATTTCTCTGTTGATTGTAAAGTATAAAATATATTCAGGATTTTATTATGCTAGAAAGGTTAAATTTATATAGAAAATTACCATAGTCACCACTTATCCAGGGGCTAATATGGTTTATGGACACTTGTTCAATGAATGAAGTACCGTATTTTCGAAAGTACCACCATTCGAATATCAAAATGAGCCCGGAGATGAGAGATGAAGTACCAGTAAGTGCAACGTAGAACTTCGGTGTTAAAGTGCTTAAGAACATTGTAGAATCCCACATTTTACAATTCTAGGGTAATTATCACTCCTTGTAAATGTTACCATTCATCAAAATTGTTTTATTTATGTTACTTATTGAGAATATGCAGCAATTTGTAACTTATGCTACAGCTGGCTAGAGTTCGTATGGTTCGTAATTATGTTGTATTTTGTATTTCCAAAATTTGACAATTTAAATGTCAAAGTCAATATATTTGCAGATCACCACAGACTACCCACTACCAGAGATCCACTACCTAAGGCTACATTCTACATTCGTATTCGTAATCAATTCGCTGGCCAAGTGGCACTTTGGCACGCAAGTCGATTTAGCATAAGTCATAGATAAAACATGGCATAATAACCATAGATTATAACCAAAGTAGATACAATAATATGGTCATGGTCTTTTGTCTTATTATTTTTAAGGCATACCCGAAAATTTTTAAAATACTTTTACGAAAGACTCTGCTATGAGCTCATAGTTTTTTTATCCATTTTACGATACCGAAAATATGAAAATTCTGAAAACTACTTTGGATTTTGGGATTATAGTTTTCTCAATTGAGATTTTGAACGAATGAAAAGAGATGTCCACATCACTAGTTAGGTTATGTCAAAAAACGTCATCTTTTTATCATCAAAAATCCACATAATCTTTTTTATGTAGACTGCAGCTATTACAGTTTATCGGCTTAAAATTATGATTATCAAGAGCATTTGAAACATAATTTAACAGTGATAGGAAGATTATAAGAAAGTGGAAAAATGAGGTGTTGGGTATTTATATTAATTTTAGGACTCTTTCAATTTTGTATAGCGACAGAACTAACTTTCGAATTGCCCGATAGTGCCAAAGAATGTTTTCATGAAGAAATAAAAGCGAACACAAGCTGTACGTTAGAATATCAGGTAATTAATATAATTCAAGTTTATGCCGACGCAAATCGTAACGTCTTACATCTACAAACAAATTTTAACTGAGATGTTTGTAATTTTAGGTTGTAACTGGAGGCCAGTATGATGTAGATGTATCTTTAGAAGATCCCAAAGGGACTGTATTGTATAAGCAAGTTAGGATGCAATTTGATTCACATATATTTGTTGCTCAGTTACATGGTATATATAAAGTATGCTTCAGTAATGAATTTTCAACTTTCTCACATAAACTTGTGTACATGGATTTCCAAGTGGGGGATGAACAGCCTTTGCCAGGTATTGGTGAACATGCCACTGTATTAACACAGGTAATGATGAATTTAATATTATTAATAGCATTTGCACATTTTGGTTTACTACACTGTATACAGACAAGTAGTTGGATTGAATGTATGTTTGTTCTTATTGCCATGTTTAAATTATGAACCTTATTGTTTCAAAGTACCTACATTACTAAAAAACAATAATAATTGGCCATTTAATTTCGAATTAGTAGTAGATAGGTATTATGATTAAATGTTAATATTTATTTTCATAGATGGAGTCATCCACTCAAGAAATCCACAAAGCTTTGAACACAATACTGGACTATCAAACACATCATAGGCTAAGAGAAGCACAAGGTAGAAAAAATGCAGAAGAACTGAATGAAAGAGTCCTGTGGTGGTCAATTATGGAAACTTTAGCAGTTTTAACAATAGCTTTTGGACAAGTTTTTGTTCTAAAGAACTTTTTCACAGAGAAAACCCCTTATACACAATTTAAATGACTTTTGACACTATGCAGGCAGTACTTTATTTTACATAAATTTATTTTCCAATACCATAAGATACCAGGTATCTAGAATTACATATTTTCTCATTGCAAATATTTATAAGTAAATTACAAATACCAAAATGAATTTATTGACTTTGGATTAAAAATAATTACACACCTAGTAGATTTTTTTTGTTTTAAATGGAATTGAATACCATTTGGAACCTTGAAGACATCAATTAAGAGAGACAATTTTAAATTAATTGCAAAAATACTAAAAGTTCATTGAAATTGAGTTTCATGTTTGTTTTTTGGCAAATCACACCCAAATTATTTGTGAACTATTGTATTAAATATTTTATTTACAACCATATTGGTGAAGACATCTTTTTTTGAATGGTTCCAAAATTGAAAAATAAACAATATCTATGATGACTGAAAATCTGCTCCATAATGTTTGCACTCATAAACTTTATCCAAAATAAATGTTACTCCTTCAAAAAATAAAGGTTTTAAAGGAGAAATAAAATTTAAAATTCGATCCATCTATGACATCATGCTTTCATAAACGCTTTGAACATCTGTCAGCTTTCAAGTTTATTTTGACACATAATTTGAAATTTTGTGTACTATAGTCATGAATTCTACTGTGAATGAATGGTGTGCAGTTCCACAATGTAAGAATATATCGATATAAACTCCCTAAAAAGATATTTGTCAACATTCCATTAGCAAGACAGTTTGAAAAGTGTGGCTAAATCTCGCAAGACGTTCCTAGCAACTTTATCCTATAAACTGAGCTCTAGATTATGTCTCAACTAATAATATATGCAATACTTACATTTCAAAGCTCAGTTGAACAAGTCTAATACTCCCAAAATCGACAAGTCGATTCTTGGCAAATTTGCCTTGATAAAACCTTGGCCCATCGTTGGTTGTAATTTTAGTAATACAAAACTTGGGTAATTTAGAAACAAGTGATTTATTTAGAATATCTGTATCCTATATTAACTATTTCAGTGATTTCAAGTTACTGTCATCATGTCTATAGTTAACTTTAACATTCGACCCGAGGGTGAAGAGCTTGTATGTATGTATGTATTTTGGGGTGACATTCACTGAGACCTAAAAGATCTATTGTGCCCCCTTACTTCTACTTTGTTTTTGAGGAGAGCCTACTTCTTGTGAACTGGATATAATTATAAGTAAAAATTTTAACTACTTGTATATTATGTATTTATAATAATGAATTATGCTCGGAATTATGGTTGTAAATAAAATAGTGTAGAAACCTAGAAAAGCTTATTTTCTGTATCGAGCTGCTCAAAGAAAATATAATAGTTTATATAATAAAATACTGGTGTAAAAATAACATTGGTAGATATTTATTATGATTATTGTACGAATTTTCACGTTTTTAACTACAAACAACAGTTTGTATATTTGTAATCTCTTGAATTTTATGATCAAGAAATTTTACAACAAATATCTCTCATTAAGGCTTATTGAATACTTTTCTGGTCTGGGCAGAAAATGGACTTTAGCAACCCGAGACTATTAGATGCACGAACGAGGAACACTAGTTGTTAATGGCTTCTAAAGCGTTTCTTGTATGTGTGACACATAACTGTTTTTCGCCTACCGAATAAACAAAAAAATAGGAAAATGACACAAAAAAGTTTGACATTCACTGTCGTTTAATTATAGTTATTTACGCAATTAGTGGGATATGGACATTATTGTAATCACATAAGTGCGTTAATAATTCCTATCACACGTGTTACGTACAAATTTTTATCTAAAACTTAGTATTATTAACAGTACCTATATTATGAAATTAAAAAAAAATTTCAATCCAATGTATTTTTAATAATATTGACCTCAAACATAAAGTACTGTGTATCATATTTTATAACCATAGCAACAAAGACAAACAAGGCTGTGGAAATAAAATAAATCAGTTATGTCATCAAATTTTCAAAGCTGAATGAACAAAAATCTATAAAAATGAGTTCAAGCTAAGACAATCTCCTTTCGGAAATTGAAAATGCAGCCTCCAAAGTTATTGTAAATATTCAATTCTGGTATTAATATGTTTCTAGATTCTTATTATCGCACTAGTGCGGTAATATACGTCATTATGAAACTGAAAATAGTGTCAAATCGTACCCGTTACATGACAGTTGTAGATAAAAAAATTTACGTGAAACGTCAAAATTGCCAGTGACAGATGGTGAAAAACCGTTGCGTTACGTTAAAAATTTTCCGTCCTGGTGATGCTAAACAATACTTTTTGCAATTTTTTTGGTTTATATGATTGATTTTCCGGCAAGGTAGGCGAAAAAATGAGTAAATAATACTGATGTGAGAATTAAAATACTTTTATTGAATAATAATGTGGGAAATTAACACAAACTTTGTGTTCTTTATACCACTATTATCTTCAATTATTAAACAGACTAAAAGTTTTACCCTCAATACTGACACGCTTGTTTGATACCAACATAGAACTTCAGAACTGTTCGTAATTTGTTGCCTACCTAAAGAACCAATGTATTGTTTCTTTTACACACTTCACACCGAATCACCATTTTATAAATACAATTCAAACAAATAAAGTTTCCTTAATTGAGTTACATTCAGATTGCTTCACATAACTAAAACTATTTGATGGAAACTAAAATCTTTTGAAAATTAAATTAATAGCTTTTTAACATTTATAAATCATATAATTAGTACCTATTAAATATATATGACATCTTTGGAGCTCAAACAACATGAATTGGTTAGTTCAATGAATAATTTGTGGGTTTACACTTCTAGTAGGTTCTTTGTTTGGAAACTTTTATGATCTGTTACTTTCAATAGACCGAGGTGAGGTTAAACTTTCTATATGCTTATAATTATTATTAAGTATATATTATATTGTAACTTATAGACAATTATCAATGTTATACTTAGAGTTTATAACAAATCACTTGAGAAAATTCTTAGATATTTACTCTGAAGGTTTCACATGTATTTTGAAGATATAAATAGGTATTTATTGCTTTTACCCACCTTGGATTTATGTAGATAATTCATACTAGTGAATCTATTATTGCTTGTGTAATAAAAAGGTGATATTTAGTTTAAGTTTTGGATTTCTAGATTAAACATTTGTTGTACAAAATAGCAGGGGTATAAGGGCTTGTAAATCAGCTTTCATGTATTCTTTATTCTTATGGTTATAAAAAATTAGATTTATTTTATTTTAAGATTGATCTTTTATTATTACCTCAAGTGCAAACCATTAAAGGTTCACAGATAATACATTTTTAATAAAATGGATAAATAAGGATATTATCTAACTATTTTTACCTACACCTCACAAATATTTATAACAAACAGTTATAATATTAAAATAAACTTCTTAAAGTGAACTGCATTCTTTACTACAAACCAAAGAATACGCTTTGCTAAAAAATTATATCTAAAAAGTACAATTAATGTAGTAAGTACTTCATTTTCTGATAAATACAATTGTAAAAGAAAACTTTTGGGTAGGTATTCATCCATACATTCCAGTCATGTTTACTTCTTTGCTTAAACCATTGTTTTGGCATCTTTATTCTTTCACTGCTTATACTATCTGTATCTGTAGAGTGGGGAGGGTGAGTGTAGGCTCACAGCACTTAGGCCACATGTGACCCATTGTACATCCTCCCGAGGAGTTGTCCTCCTAGGTCATCGTCCATCCTGTCCTTCTCAGGAAGGTGGTTAGGTCACTAGGAGACATCTCCTTTATATCGGCAGGTGTAGGCCAAGACTTACCGAACACACACTCTCTTATTGACGATAACTCCGGACACTCGCATAAGACATGCCTGACAGTTTCATATGTGTCCACTAGCCCCATAGTATGGAGGTGTTTCCTTAGTTGACAGTGGCCAGTCAGAAATCCTACTGTTAAACGTAGGTTTTTCCTGGTCATCGCCAAATATTTCTTCGGCGCCAGCTTCCCAGGTTGCCCAGGGTGATCCTGGCAAGACTGCATCCTTTGATTCCATCCCATCTCTTAAGGGATTGAGCATGGGTGTAACGTTTGGCTAGTTCCGCAATTGTCGAAGTCGTTAGGCCGTAGGTGTCACTGGGTCCTAGAATTTTTAGTCCAGCGGCTAAAGAATCGGCAATGCGATTTCCTAGTAATAGTGGCAAGCAGTGATAGAAGGCGTTACTAGCTTTGTAATGGAAACTAAGGTCACAAAATAACTCATTTGATAATTATCTTTACTCAAATAAGAACTTAATTATGATTTTTTAGTGGTTTTAGTGACATATATATCGTGAAGTAAATGGATGCATCACATTATAATCTCAATGACCCTCCTATTTATTTAATGAAACGATTTTTAACAACAAAATAAGTTAATCTAAAATCATTTCTGGGTTTTCTTCGGTACATACTTCTGAAATTCGATCCTTAATTCGTTGATGGAGGCAGGTTCAGTTACATACACTTTCGATTTTCGGCCCCATAGGAAGAAATCGAATGGAGTTAGGTTAGGTGAGCACAGAGTGACCATTCAATTTATGAGATTGGTTAAGATAATTGCGTGGCTCTCTTGAGTAAAATGTGGCGGATCACCGTCTTGGAATATTACGTCCATTTCAAACTGTCCTGGGTGTTGTAGTATTTGATTTTTCGTTATAGTGGTGTCTTAACTCTCGCCGTCTAAATTTTCGTCCAAAAAGAAGGGGCCTATTTATGTAGTTGCCTAAAACTCCCGCCTAAGCATTAAGTTTTTGCCGGTATTGCATGTGTGCAGATCACGGCAAATAGTCTCCTCTAGTATCGCACATTCTATCTATTAACCTCACCATTTAGTGTGAATGTGCATTCGTCACTACCCAAACAGCACTGTATGTATTGAATACGTACATATTAGGTCTTATATACGTCCTGTACGTACATTACCTAAAATGTACGTATTTAGTACGTACATTGTGATTCATAAACGGTACGTACTTTTGGGCACTTACCATGTACGTACTCAATATGTATCGGCAGTACATATTTTCTGATACGTATTATGTATGTATCTAATACATATCGAATAGAAGGTTAAAGGTTGCATGGACGCATGCTCAGCAGATGTAAAGGGTATCTGTCGCGTTCGCGCTTTTTTTAGTTTGGAGTGCAATAAAAAGAAATATTTGGCGGTTTTTATCTCAATATTCCACCCATTTCACCCACGATCACACAGACCACTTGTGCCAGCCACTTTTGTTGTTTATACACCAAGACCAGGATAAATAGTTGGTAAGTTATTGACTATTTTCTATTACTTTATTCCATTTATATTTATTAAAGTAACAGTTAAACTAGTTTGAAGTAATATTAGGTACTTATTTTAATACTAGTTTCATTATAGTTTGTAGTTTTGGGATCTTTTAAGCAGTATTTTTTTACCTCCTGTTTATTTGCTGTTTATAAAGATAAGTATACCCACCTATTATTTATTAGTACATGAATCTACTAGTGAGATTTCTTATAAAGTTAGTAAACATTATAAAAAAGCAACTAAAGAACTTCAGAGATTTGTTAGTAATAATCGAAAACAGTTGGTTGAAGATTTAAATCTGCCTTTTTGTCGTAATTTTTCTGTATCGTCCAATAATTTTAATAATGTCACAGAGACTTATTCACTTAAACGTATTTATTTTAGCTATTTTTCATTATCTTTTTAAGGTGCTGCTGTGAAATCTGGAAAATGCAGAGAAAATAAGGAGACGGAGCAAGAAATTGCTAGATGGTTAAGAAGAGCACCGGCCAGGGCAAAAAGGTTCAAAGTAAATAGAAAATAGTAAAAATTTGTATATATATTATTTCAAAATAAATTAATTTCCAAGCTGTTTTTGAAGTTTTATATTTTAATCTAATCTAGTTTGGGCACATTCTAATGTGTACTCTAATTTCTAAGACTATACAGTTAAACCCACAATTAAGTGTCGAGGAAATTTTTTCGAATTCCTGCTACGACAGCAACGTTATCAACATTGTGACGGATAAACTCAAATTACAACAATGTCGGTGTTGCTTAAAAGGAACTCAAGAAAAGCTCCTTGAAACTCAATTGTGAGCTGTCAGCTCTGTACATGTCTGGATGATACATGCCAAGTACGTACTACCGGTACGTACCAAGTACGTACATTTTATTGGAAAATGTACGTATTTAATTCGTACCATGTACGTACTTTGTACAGGAAAGTACGTACCTACATAATACGTACCTTACATCTCATGAGTACGTATTGAATATGTATTAGGTACGTACTTGTGCTGTCTGGGTAAAACAAGTATTAAAGTCTAATTTTTTCCAATGTCTGGTTATTTTTTAATAATTTCTTTACACATTTATTGAATTGGAAAGTATTTATCTTTCATCTCATATATTTCTTTACAAATAAAAAATTAATGAAGAATTGTGTAGGGATAGGGTTTGAATATCCTGGTCGCGGTTTCCTGGTTTCTGTTTATCATTATACCTGAAGAAGCACACGTGAAATAAACATTATCAAATAGTCGTGGACAAATAATACAAATATATTTATACCATTGTTTTGGCACAAACCATGTAAGCGAGACTGGTATAAACGGACCTAGAAAGAATTCTTGGTGGATATACGTCTGTGTTTCAAGCAGAGACGATTGCCGCTATTGCCTATTCCGTATTGATGAGAAGAGTATATACCGGACGAAAAATTAAAAGAGGTATTCTCTGACAGCCAGGATTTGCTTGAAGCTATCAGTAATCCAACAAATAGGTCTAGACCAAAGAGAAATAGTCTAAACTGTGAAGAATCCCTTAACAGGCTAACAAGAGACAACACAGTAGGTTTGCTCCAACAAGATTTTACGTAATAAGTACCTAGTTCCAAAATTGGTAACGAATTATAATACATGCGGAGGCGTTAGCGAATCATAGTTAAACACTGATTCTGTGTTCGAAATCCAAACTGTTTGGGTCGTTTTTTCGAATGCCCCCACCTCCATCCAGTTATCCCCGTACCTTCGAGTAGAAGATATAGGTCCATTGGGATGTGTGCCATATACTTCGGAGTATGACCCGTTAAATAACTTGTAATAATTCTTAGCTTATTCCTACTGATATTCAGTAGTTCTTCGGCCCGTTTTACACATGTGTCACCTATGAAGGTTTTACTGTGTACCTGCTTTGGAGTGTTCCTCCCAGGGACGTATATAAGGGGGGGTTTTGGGGGTTCAAATCCTTCCAATAGAAAATACAATTAAGGTACAATATTTTTTTATCAGCATACTGCCGCAATATGAGTATTCATCGGGATGTGGCAATAGAAATAGATTCCTCAACAATTGTGAATAATTTAGCTGAAGAGATTAAATTTACTTTTGTGAGATTGATTTTCTGTTTTAATAAAAGCTTCAATTTTCAATCATCTATCACTTTTTAAAATAGGTGCTCCCAAATTAATAAACAGGTAACATCTCGGCTGGTATGGGAATGCGGCGAAGAACTTAGAAGACTGGCGACTCGGAACAGTGTAACACTGGATGGGTCCCAGGTCACAAAGGAATCGCTGGCAATGAAAAAGCTGACGAACTTGCAAGAGCAGGATCGTCAACACTGATGAACGGATCCGAACCATCTGTGGGCATCCCCAGATGCTCCACTAGGTCATGGTTAAAATGTTGGGTAAAAAAACAATCCATAAAACTCTGGAAGAATACGCCCAGGCAAACACATAGGAAGAAATTTATGAAAGAACCATCAGAAAAAGTAGCAAAAGAACTGCTCTCAATGAGCAGGAACAATCTACGCACCATAACGGGGCTACTTACGGGACACTTTCCCACAAAGGAGCACCTGAACAAAATAGGGCTGTATAACGGAAACCTCATATGCAGGAGATGCAAAAAGAACACTGAAACAACTCTGCACATATTATGCAACTGTGAGACGCTGGACCACAGGAGGCAAAAACTAAATGGAAGACCCCAAATAATTCCAGAAGACTTCTACAACCAACCAGTGAAGAACCTGTATGAGCTAATACAGGGAACGGATTGGCTGAATAGGCTGAAGTCACAATGTTAGGAGAATACACAATAAGTCCAAGAGACTGAGGTGGTGCCGGCGAAGGGACGGCTCCTTTGAAATATATATATACATCGTTATAACCATTTCAGCAGTAGGGGGCAAAACGATGTTTAAAAATACTTTTAGATGTAGCCAAGTCAAACAAATAACTAAAAAAAATCTTGACATTATTTTTTGAACTTGAAAAATTGCTTTAGGTCGTGGCACTCGATTTTTTTTGCCTTAGGCGGCGCCTTCAATAAAGCTTTTCCCTTCTAAACCTATCAGATGAAAAAAACCAAAACCCTCCCCATGTAAAAGCTATAGCTACGTAACTGGTTCCTCCACTGAAGTTCATGTTGGCTTTGTACCCATTTTTGTATTTGCCCTCGGACTATCTTCCTTGTGGTCCCAAGAGCTGGTTCTGGTCCAACATATGCTGTTGCTGAACCTCTTCTCGCGAGTTCATTTCCAGAAATACCGTTATGTCCCGGCACCCACACTAATCTTACTTTAATGTGGTCTGCTAGTTCATTTAGTTCTTTCTGGCATTCTTCTACCAGTCTGGATGTTACCTGGCGGGTGTTTAAAGCTGCAAGGGCTGCTTGGCTGTCAGTTAGTATGTTTATCCTACGAGTGTCAGTCCTATATTTGTTAATTCTGACACATTCTAGGATAGCATAAATCTCTGCCTGAAATACAGATGTATGTTCTCTTAGTGAAAAGGAGCATCTTGTGCTTCTCATTTCACTATACACACACCTGCTCCTGCCCCATCCCCAGTCTGTGTACCAGGTCTCTCCTCGGGGAAGATTCAGTCTGCTTGGGTCTTGCCAGTCCTTTCTGAGAGGTATTTCTACCTCATATTTGGGACTGGGGAGAAGTTTAGTGGCCATATAGTTTGTTAACATATTATCTAAAATGGCTCCACTTATGATGTCCTTAATGGATATGTGTCCTGATCTAACTATTTTGTTGCTCAGGTTATTTTGCTTCCTAAATAGCCCCATCCTTGCTTCCCCCATTATCACGAGGTGTAATCGAGGGAGGCCAAATAAGGCTTCTAGTGCTGCCGTTGGCGTGCTTCTCATGCACCCTGCAATACTGAGACAAGCAAGTCTTTGCATCTTGCCTAGTCTCATCATTGCATTCTTTTGTGTCTTCTTTGTCCACCAGACCAAAGACTCACTACACTGTATATCCAGTGTATCATTCGCGGACTTGACCCCCATATCTTCCCACAAGTTCGTCTTGCCATCATTAATGTGGTTTCCGATCTTGTTGCTACTTTTTCCATTAGTTTGGTCCATGTTAATCTCGAATCAATAATCACCCCGAGATATTTAACATCCATAACCATTGGAATCTCCGTACCTTGAAGGAATAGTGGTCCCAAACCTACCAGGTCCCTTCATTCACCATTCTTGAACTAGTTTTGATAGCTCTTTTATTTGATGGTACGATTTACGAATTAGTTCAGAACTATTTTTCGACCTGCTGGAAGACAGTCTCTAGTATGGGTAATGACACATAAAGAGATTGCAAGATTCTAAAGGAGACTTCATAGGTCCGGAACCGGACCAAAAGATTGCATAAGAGGGGAAATCGGGAACTATAAGGTTAGATAAGGATTGCCAATTCAAAGGGAGGTTGACACAAGGTCCCCTTCATATAAAAAGTTTACTAAGTAAAGTAAAGAAAAGAAAGGAACTCTCAGCCAGTATTTTTAAACTGGATAAAAGATATTTGAAGACATTTACCGAGGTCACTGTACCCTGAGAAAACATCTGCAGAAAATGTGAACTATGTGATGAAACACTTATTCACGCATACTTTGCTTCTGTGAGAACTTACAATTACTAAGACGGAAGCACTCTGGAGAGGAAATATTACAAACATTACAACACTGCTCAAAACTCAAACTAGTGTGGCATATCTAAAAGATTGAAGCTTTTGGATGGTAAATAGTAATACAAAGATTCAGTTTAAGTACCTGGGCTGTTGAACACAACCCAAACGAATTAATGACCAATGTACCAATAACACAAAATATGATCTGTTCCAGACGTAAAGACATCGGCGGAGTGCTAGATAGTCTTGACAGTGATATGGACAATTAGGTCGAGTTCAACTTCATAGTTTTGTATGCAATTTTTATTATTATATAGTATGATGAAAATAAAAATGTATTCGCCAAGATACCGTTTTACTTTTTATGTCATCTATTGTTATTTTGTTTTATAAAAGTTATTGTAAGTATTAAGCATGTGTTAAGGTACGAAAACGAATAGCAATAAAGGGGACCCTTACATCTCCAGTGCCCGCAGGTCCCAAGGTTAGGTTAAGTCGGTTCTGGGCGCACAAAGTAGGTTTTTTCAAACCAGCTGTGTTTACGTATAGTTCACGAATTATTTCATGCGTAGATGTTAGCAAATCCTAGTTCAAGACTGTTTCTTCGTTCCAGCTCTAGCCATGTGTGACGTATCTATGCAGGTTCTTATTAGTCCCGACTTTTGTGCTTACTCAGGACACGGAATTACATTCACCATTCTCAAACTTTCTGGTATAGTTATTCTATTTGCTTGGAAGATTTACGAATTAGTTCAGAACTAATTCTCGACCTGCTGGAGCGCTACTATCAATCTACGTGAACTCCATCCAGTTACATACAAATTCTCAATCTTGTTGGAACAAACTATGGGTCAATTCTGAGCATATCTGTAAGGTCTGTAAGCAAAAATCTGTAATAGTTACAAAGCAACTTACTATATCTTACAGTTTCTGTAACTTATATGTGACATCTCAGAATCGACCCACTAGAGTATTCTATTATAGTTTATTAAAGGAATCATTAAACTGGTGTTTTCTATGCGGGGTTTAAAAATTATTTTCTGAATGTTCCTTGTGATGTAGGTATTCAATTTTATTTAGGTGAAACATCTAGACCATGGAAAATCCGAATCAATGAATATGCTTAAGAATCAGAAGGGTATCATATTCAATGGGATTCGGCGACATAATATTGAAAGCTCTATACTGGGGTAGGTACCTACGTATTTTACAATTTTTAAAAGCAAAATAGTTATTTATGTATTAAAGAGCAAAAAGTGAGGAGTTAATTGCTGGAGAACAATAATTTCACTTTTAGCTCGCAATTTTTTCTACAATCACTTGAATATATATTATAAATCCTGTCAAATACTTTATACACTCCCTAGCCTGGTTGCTCGATGATCCCCACTGTCTCTGTCAATACAATTGTGTTTGTAGTATCGGTTGTTATGGGCAACGAGCTTTTTGCAATTTTTTACGCTCGGCGAGCGTAAAGTAACTCACCCCAAGAAACTTCAACTTTTCGTTGTCAATGGCAAGCGTAAAAGCCTTTTCAATGTGATTGTAGAAAAAAACATAAGAAGTTGTTAATATTGAAAAATTTGCCTGTTATGTTTATTACATGATTATTCCCTCTACTTCTTGTTTTATTTCAGTTAAATATTTGTAAACAATTCAGAACTAGCTAGTGTAGTAGCCTTGATTATATACACACTCAATGGTAGTAGTTAATATTCGGTAACTGCTTACCAATATTAATGTTAGAAAGAACTTCTTCCCAATAATCAATTAGGTACCTACTGTTTTTATTCAGGTTTTCTTATGGTTTATCATTGGAATTGTTGTTAATCAATACACAAAAACACAAAATGGATTTAGACATATTGATTGTCTAGTTGTCGAATTTTTTCGTTGGTGTCAGATAGTAACCAGAATTTGAAAAGCTTAATTCTTCTTGATAAAGATAGCTGGAGCGCTACGGAATCGTTGAGTTACAAAATATAAAATAGATTGTGGTTTGATTTCCCAAAAATAATTATTGATTTTTTCCAAATCTTGATTGATTGATGTTTAAAAATTACGAATAAAATTCAAATATTTAAAAACCATTTTATTTGATAACTAAAATCTGTCAAATCAAAATATTCTGTAAATAAGTCATTTATTTTTATAATCAGTGAAGAATGTTCAGACCTACTGATGTGAAGGATACTTATAATAATCAGCCTTTAACACCTACCTAGATCACCAATAATTAAATAATTACAAATGAATATAAAGCAACAACGCAGACACTTTACAAATAAAAAATACTGCAAAATAGAACAGAAGCTGCCAAATATGTTGATTATAGTTAAAGACATTTGATATTACATCTTAACAGTTTTATCAAGCTACTAATGCCAGGATTTCTGTTTAGTTTAACTAAATCAAATTTAGGTTTCACATGAGTGTCTGACGATACAGAATCAACTCATCATTTATTAAGGAGCTATTCTTGTGCTTTTTTTCATTTTTTGTTTGCTCATACCATTTAGAATAACTCATTAAAATATCAAGATCTTACTCGGTATAGTTCCGATTTGTTCATAATGATAAAATATCACTTTTTCCTGTAAAAATTGGTACTTTGAACGAGTTTTTCTCAGAGTTAAAGCTTTCACTGAACCCTTACAATTTAAGAATAATTTAAATAAATCAGAACCTTCTGTATGTAAGTATTAATTGATTAAGTATTAAAAAATGAATCTACTAGCTCTCCATAACGATGTAAGATTGCGCCAATCGGTATAATTTTTTACAATAAACATTTACAATTGAAAACTTTTAAAACAATTGGTAGAATACTTTGTCTTCAAGAAATACCTAAATTTTCAAGTTTTACATTAGGATAGCCCCTTAAATTACCCAAAATATCATTCGGTTCTACAAATAACCAAATACTCATTGATTGAATCAATTTTAAACAGATGATATAAGATTCAACATATTCTCCAGGATTGCTCGACAAAGTGTCAGAAATGGCAGTCTCCTTTAAGAGCTTTGATTGCAACAAATAAAATATGTGGGATTGACGGTTCAACTTTTTTACAACAGCTTCATGCACTTGAACTACTTTATAGATATAAGAAATTGTGTACATAAAATGATAACAATAAAATAACATTTCCTAAATTGACATAATCTCCATTATAATTATTGATATAACAATGATTTTATTGCAGAAACCAAAAATCTAAAAAACATTACAATGGCAATAGTTACTGTCAAAGTTATAGTACACAACTAAATATTTTTGAAATAATTTTGTGCTAAGTACGAAACCATAAAATTATTGCAAAACTTTCCAAACTTCCAACTTTCCAACAATGATCTCATCTATTATATAAAATTGACAACAGAAAATAAATAATAATATTTGTGGTTATGACAATTATGATTGAAACAATCATTTTTTTGTGTCAATAAATTGTATTACTTCCCTCACTCTCTATTAGCCAATGTAATGTCATACATTTTGAAATTCAGATCAGATTCAAATATCAACAATATTTTACTAGACAAATAGCAGACTTGGGTCGAATACTGAAAATTGGTATTCGAATCCAAAAAAAAAGTATTCGAATAACGCTGTATTTGAATACCTGGATCTATTTAAATAGGAATACTTTTCGAATATTCCAACTAAAAAGAAACATATATACGCACTTTAAACTCAATTTTTATTCACGTGCTTGAAATAATAAAAATATATAACAAAATTAAAAATGCTTTACTACAAAATAAATGAAACTTAAAATAAAATTCTTTTCATTTAAATAAAAAAATAGGAACCAATCAATATCATATTTATGACGACGCACCGGAAAATTAAGTGTTTCCTATTCCGTTCGCCTTTAACAAAACCAACATTTCAAAAGGTTCGTCGCCCAAATTTTGACGCTTTGTCGTATTTATCATACCCGCAAAAGAAGAGATGATGGTAATATGGAGTTATACCTTAAAAATATTTGTTTAAGCATCTCCAAAGCTAATCTTTTATCTTGAGTATATTGCAAAAGGTTAAAAGGTTACCGGGATTCGAATACAAAGTAGGTGTTCGAATACAGGGATTCAAAAACGGTATTCAGAATCCAGAATACCGACAAAAAAGTATTCAGTCGAATACCAAATACACAAATGTATTCGAATAGTATTTGAATACCAGCCTAATGTATTCTGAATAGGATTCAGAATACTGAGTATTTGAATACTACCCAAGTCTGACAAATAGTAACTTTTGTATGGAAACATCAAATGCTTCTGTCAAATTTAATATCTTATTATTTTTTTTGTGTTTCTGTTTAATTTCTTAAATAATCTCACCTATGTTAACTGAAAATAGTATTTTTAAATATATTAGAACCTTGATTAATAATATGCTTTTTTTCTGTTGTTCCTAATTTTCTTGAATATTTTACAATTTGATTCGACATAATCAATTTTAATCATAATTATTCCTCGTCAAATTAATAACTAAAATATGATCGGAATTTAGATACAACAAAAAGAGCCAACCATTTATCAAGGTTTTGTTATATTACCCTTGATAACATGATTTAAAAAATTAATTATCAGCTTAAAAAAATTAAATTACATTGATCTTTGATAGTAAATTCTAATGTAAAAAAACTTTTTTTTTTCAATGTTTATTGTGCATAAACAAAAAGACAATATTTGACACACACAGATCAATGATGCCTTCCATACTTAATTCTCTATCTGTAGTACCACGATGTAAAATGCATTGTTAATACTCTTTTCCATTCAGTTTTTTAATTGGTTTACCTTCACCAATTACTTCAGAATCATTTACACGATCCAATTGGGTGGTTTGTAGAGAGTTAATTATTTAACGTCATTAAATTACACCTGAACATAATCAGATTTTTTAACACAAAATCTGGATTTATAAACTCTGTTGCTACAGTTGTTCGCCGTGTTTTCCACGCTACTAGCGATTCGTTATTCAGAGTTGTTCGCGAATTGGCTAATTTATAACGGTTTTTGTTGTTGAAATTTTGATTAGTCACAAAATTGACAACACAGATTACTTATATTTTGTAATTGTTTTTCGTTTTTGTAGAAATATATCAATAAAGTAAGTTAGTAATGACTTAACAGTAAATCTATTATCAAAATGTGGAATAGTCCGTTTTAACATAAGGTGCGGCGACTGTTGGCCACCTATAGGCTTATATAGGAGCTAATAGAAGCTAACTGTGATTTTAAATAGAAACTGTAACTTTCTTTCTATTGTTTTTTAGAACTCGTCCATGGAACAAGGACGATTTATCATTTTGTTTCGGCCTTTGAAATTCTTCTTCGATTGAACGAGTCACCTTTCTTTTTTTCATTTTTCATCTTCTCTACCTGTATGAGTGTTTTGTTTGTCTTTTATTTTTTGTCACTTATTTTGAATCAATTTTTGTGTGATCCGGCACTATCTCAAGATTTTCAAAATACAGGATATCACAGAAAGTACAAGGTAAGTGTGCATCACATTTTATTTAGTACTTTGTAAAAAATACAAAGCTGGCACTATGTTCCTTTAGCTGGATGAAAAACAATCAAATAATAAAATAGTCACAGCAAACAAGAAATAGAAAAAACAATAACTGAACAAGGTTATCAAAAAGACAACAGACCAAACAACCATACATAATCATAGAACAAAAAACTTGGATGGAAGCTAAAAAACTGCCATTAACATAAAGAAGGGGAAAAAATTTAAAAGAGTGATAAGATTTCTCTACACCTCAATGAGGTAGAAAAGTTATTTGACTATATATATACCCACAGAACTGGTAGATTAACCAGATTACGTTACAATACGAAATACGAAACCTACATGTGTCCTCGTTCTCTCGACGAGTCCCTGAAAAATAGAAGAAATATACCGTTGCCATAATCTTAAGTACACCTGTTCAAGTTCTAAGTAACCGTTTACCTTTTGAAATTACAGTTAGCGTCCATTAGTTCTTTTAAAAACAATAGGTGGACAGCGGTCGCTGCAACCACAAGATGTCTATCTATTTGACATGAATGGCAAATATCAAGTCAGTTGACACTGACTTCAGCTTTAATTGACGGAGCTGCGAAACACGAATAACAATGTACAAGATATAAAATACAATTGGAAGCAGAAACGAAAACCATGGAATTGTGATATTAATACTTTATTTTCGAACAGCCGGAACGACGAACAGCAGAGTTTATAAATACAACTTTTAATAGTTTACGAAACACAAATAGGAACATTGAAATTTTGTGCCACCATGTATACCATAAGTAATTTTTTCTTAACGTTCGAAGCGGAACTTGCCTATTATAATCCGGTGAAATCAATTTTTTTGTAATGTTTTACAATTAAGTTTGTCTTGCTTATTTGTTTAATATATCAGTAAGATTTTAATAAGTTCAATGTGTTTAATAATATATACTTCACGTCCTATTTTGTGATACATTTG
Organism: Galerucella calmariensis; assembly: GCA_910591675.1. NCBI lineage: Eukaryota > Metazoa > Arthropoda > Insecta > Coleoptera > Chrysomelidae > Galerucella > Galerucella calmariensis. Next base: position 82,875 of record CAJUYG010000904.1, on the reverse strand, counting down.
TACTATTAGGTGTTCAAGTATTGCTTACAAGTAGACTACTTGTCTAATAATATTAACAATATTTGAAGAAATCCAAAATTATTATTAGGCGAGTATGTAGCAATGAACAATTGAATGTTTTAAAAACATTCCCTTTTTTTATTTAATAAAGTCACTGGGAGTATTAATAGATATTAAAGGATTAAATATTAACAAATATTCAAAAATAATTAAATCTGTAGAAATTATAAAAAAAATATAGCTCACACTGCAAGTCAAAACATTTCATGAATTATTAATAGAAAGCTCTAATAAATTATATTTGTCAAATATGAAAGTCACTGGATAAACATATTTTAAAAGTTACATTGAATGATATATCTTATTGTTCCTTGTATATAATGTCACTGCATCTTCTTCAATATGTCAAAAAGTTTAAATATGGCAATTTATAAATAATATCCACATTTCAAATACAGCAATGTAAAGTTTCCTAGCATTGAAGCTCTATAAAATTATTCTATTCATAATACCCCAACAAAACATTCGGTTTTTTTTCAATTTTGACAACTACTAGAGATTAAAAACTGATTTTGTCAGTGAAGGATAAAAATGTTAATCTATATAATCTCACTACTCTTGCTATTGTGTATTCAGAAATAGAATTATTAATTCCACATCCATACTTCCCTAATTTTCACCCTTCTTCCTCATTCCCTACTATGTTTACTTAAATTTTAATTTGGGTAACAAATAGTTAAATTATAAATATTTATTGATAATAGAGCTTATATATTCGGGGTGTTCATTTAATATAAAATTCATATCAGCTACTCTCGATGGTATCTTCAGTCACTGATTTAAATTGAAATTGAAATGTTCAGTGAATATTTCAAGCGTCTACCTGTTGCCGCTATCAATATCGAGCAAAAGAATCACTTTTGTTGTATGGGAGCTCCTTTAAATATTTGTTTTATTTTCTGTTTTTATACATTATCTGTGAAATTTTCAACTGTCTAACTATCACGGTTCATGAGAATCAGCATGGGAACAGACAGACAGTGATATTTGAAACGATGACCTTCACTGTAATATCCACTAGCGTATTCCATTGCACCATGAAGCCTAACAATAACAAACTAAAACCTAATTTACTTTGTACGATATTTGCCTACGTATGACAAATAAATGTTCTTAGTATCCAAAAATTAAAAAAAAAACGATACACTTTATACAGTCGACGGTAAAGTTTTGTAACTAACAACTGTATTAATACTCTTATAGGTTAAATAATTATTAATAATTGGTTCATTTCTATATTTTCACTTCAATTGGCTTTATATATTTTGCAAATAATAACTTATTCATAATAATTCTCTTCAATATTTTGTACTTTTAGTGGTAGATTTCCTTAAAAGTAAATATAAACAGGATTTTTGCTTTAAATGATAAGTAGATTTATAATAATAAACAAATTCACGTAACTTCCGCAAATAATTATGATTATTCATCAAAATATGCCATTTAGAATTATAAGTCGGAGTTTTTGCAACACTGAAGCATATAAATTTAGTAGTAGCTTCAAGTATAGTTTTCTTATCAAGACATACATAATTGAAGGGCTAAGTGGATGAAGGGGCTATGTAACAAAAAGTAAGTTTTGAGATAAATATTGAGGTTTAAAGTTTTTTATGAATAAATTTTAAATCATTAAAAAGCGTCCCAAAATAACCCTAGGTATTACAAAATTGTGTTAATGTATGATGTTTGCCGAATACTTTTACTATTATTATAATGTACATCGCCCTTGATCCACTACAGTTTAACTGTGGTTCATAAATTGTAAAATGCAAAAATGGGTCACACTGGGCCAAAATAGATAAAACTTGTATTAAGTAAATGACAAAACATATAAAAAAAGTGAAAATTGTCATTGTATACAATAAATGATGGTTAATACGGTTTTAAAATGTTGAACTCAAAGACATTCACACACTGTTCACGGAAACATCAGCTGTTGGGTTAGGATCAGCCTTTTAATGCATGATGGGGTTATGTTACTTTAAATGGAGCATTATGAATGGATGAAGGGGCCATGAGACACTTGAATCATTCGATTTTCTCTTGCCCCTTTAGGTGTACATTGCCCCTTCTTCCATCAGTTTTTTCTCTTCACATGGTACATAACCTCTTCATTTTCTGGATATCTCATTTATTACAAATGTTCTGACTTATTTGGATCTCACACATGTTATACAATGCACTCAGACATACACCTTCATCCATACTAATAACTCTAAAATGTTACATAGCCCCTTCGACTTCTTAGCCCTAAATGGATGGATATTGTGTTGAAATGTTTTAGAAACAATTAAATTGCTTATTTGAAATGTGGCATTCTTAAGAACATCTTCCTTATGTAGGAAATTTTAATAATACTGGTGCTTATGGTGATAGTAATAATAACGATAATAACACTAGAAGCTTTGAAAACTACATCACTAAAAATGGCTGCATTTAAATTTAGAGACAGTACCAACTTTTTGAAAGGTACATAAGATTTCACGCGAAAACTTGTTTTTAAGAAGGAGTTGACAATAACTTTAGATGACAGAAATTTTTGAAAACTACAATATACAATTATTATTAAAGCAATGTCTAACTACCATGGAAAATTGGAAATTGTGGTTAATAAAACTCTTCAGAGCTGAATCAAGAAAATAGATCTAAAGAACAAAATTATTAACGAATGAACAAATGTGTGGTTCGTAAATGTGTTTGCAGCATTGAGATAATTACCATATAAATAAATTGGAAAGTACTGGTCAAGATGTAAGTAGTTATGATTATTTCCCTCATCTGTCAACATTTATTCGAGGAACATAACGAGACTTTATTTATGAGCGAATACATTTTTCGATTTTCCCGCAAATATTTTTATTCTTCGAATTTATCTAGTTGAATTTTCGAAGACAAAACTTTTCAAGGGAAAATCGAGAAATTTATACGATTTAATAAATGACATGAGACCTTTGTCTACGACTGTCGCGAGTGAACTAGAACCTAATTACTCGCTAGCTTGTAAAAAATTCAAATGAAAATCGAAAATTTCTTATTAAGTAATGATTTGTATTTTAAAGAAACATACAAAAACACAACTCCTTAAAGTTTTACAGATGAAGAAATTATATGCGCTACAGGGAATTGCTGGATAGCATGGACTTTCTGTATTGAGACTTCCAGCATATTTTTATAATTTTAATCCTAGCGAGTTAATTTGGGGACAATCGGAAGAATTGTGTATTAGCATTACAGTATCCTGCTAATAGTACTAGCACCATATTAAAAAATTTGTAGGTTAGTGAAAATATCGATCCCGTTGGGATTAGTTTTGTAGATACGGAATTGTTTAATTTAAATTCGAAAAACATGTTTATATGAATTATTTCTCTTCAAATGGAAGGTTTTACATAGCTCCACTGTAGTGGAACGATTGTGAGCGTATCGAAAGTATCTATGAACTAAAAAAATAGGTAACCACTTAATAATGTCAATATTGTCATGTTTCAATTGTAGATATTTCATAGTGCCTGTGGAAACCCGAGACAGATACACCTTGAATCTATTTGTGATATTAATAAAATCACCAAACATCATTAAGATAATCATAAATAAATTTCAAAGAAGTGAGCCCTGCTGTAAGGTTCCACTGAATAAGGCGCCGGGCACACTAATCAATTGGTATAGAGTCGTGTACTGTCGGATCAAGTAAGACTTGAAATTCTCGTCACACTAAGCAAGCATCACAATCTTTCAATTTAATATTTAACAGCTATATTTTTATATATTTCTCAACTAATAGACTCTATATTATATATTTTCTTGCATGTAAGAAATAAATATGTAAATAAAACACCGGGGTTAGAAGGCCCAAAACAAATTTCTATTTGTGAATGCGCGGCTGTTTCGAGTGTCTAGTAAAATTAGAGCTTATTTGAAAATCAAACATCTATAATGGACTTGACAGCAAACGATCTAACTGTGTGACGTTATCATACGGTAACGTCGGTTTGATTTTTACTTGATTCAAATTGATCGACACAGCCCGATAAGTGTGGCCATTGACTAAGTAAGTGGTTTTCTACACTTCACGAAGCTTATTCGAAAATAATATTGCGCAAGTTTTAGTTTGAGAAACATGGCAATATCGACATTATTGAGAGATTAACTATTTTTTACTCCATACCACGCGCCGCTAGATCACGACACAATACGATGCACCGCAATTTGGAGGAATGTAAAAACATCAATTTTGAACAAAATTTTCAAAATCGTCTGGCCGTTATCCGACAGTGCAATGATGGAGAAACAACCTTTATTGTTAGCTGAAAAAATTGAGTTTTATTATATTTAGTGGAAGTTATCATAAATTTTGTTATACTTACATAATTGGCAATCATTGAGCATCACAAAATGTTATTTGGTGATTGGTACATGATCAGAATTTCTTTTAATAGGAAATTCGGTAAATTTTAGACTGCTTGCAATTGCAACCAAATAAACAAAGAACATTTATATTCTACATACATAGACGACCTAATAAACCTACTGGACAAGTACTTTGAAATCAATTAATTTATAATTCAATGAACTTTAAACACACTTTAAACAAAAATTAATGTACCAAGCACGACTTGGTACCTCCCAAAAATAAACAATCTCTCAATATTTTGAATTGTTGCAAAATAAAATCGACATTTTTAGCAGTGGAATTTTTTTAGATAATATTTGTTTCCAGCTGCTAAGTTTAATAGATGATGTACCATTCAAAATAAATTAATAATTTGTCAAAAATTGATAAAATCATTATATAAAAAATAAAATTTTTCAAAATAAACTAAAAAAAGGATATTAACTTAATAAAACAACCTTTTTGTAGTTTAAACCGAATGTCTTTGTTTTAAGCGGTAGATCATCTATTAGGCAACAATTTCGATAAAAAATTTATTGTTTATGGCATACATTCCATAATGGCTATTTTGTCAAATTTGAAATTAAGCCATGAAGGTGCACAAAAGTGCGGGTCCAAATTATCGTCTTCAGTGAACAACTGCCTTTTTGAATGGTGTTTTTTGTCTGGGCGTTTTTTGATATGCCTTACATCATCTGATTCTGATTTATTGTGCATGGATTTGGTCCTGAAAAAAAATCAACAGTAAGGTTATTAAACTCTAATAATAGTAATAGTATGGAACAAAACCACTGCAAATTGTAACTATAAATGAAACTGAAATAAAATATAGTTATTCTTGTTTCTCTTATTTTTTTTTTTTTTGGAATCAAACCACAATAATGTTTTTATATTTTTTATTTCGACTTTTCGGTAGCGTTCCAGCTACCGTTGTCAAAATGTTTTAGTTATTAAATAATTTTTGGTCCCTATTCGACACAACGAACAAATTTGACAACTAGACAATCAATAATATTTTAAAGTTTAAGACTGCAAAACTTTGTTGTCAAATTTTATTAAGGTTCATTCACAGTAGATCATAATTATCTCTGGTGAAACGATATGATAGTCTACTAGAAATGGAATCCAGTGAAGTGCACGTTCCAGAAACGGTTTTATTGGGATAGCGCTTTTTTTTCGCTTATTTTGGAAATTTTGTTAATAAAACGCGTTTGTTGTTACTTTTTTGTGTATGATTATTTTTGTTTTCAAAATATGTATAACTCAGTTTGGTGATTTTGTGTATTCAAGTGTGTATCAATTAACAACTCTTCCAATGATAAATCATAAGAAAACCTGGATAAAAACTTACGATGCTATCATGATAACACAGGTAATTGATTATTGGAAATTTCTCTTTCTAACATTGGTAACCAAATTTGACTACATTTGGCTGAAATACTAGCTACACATTTATCTGTATTTAGTTGTATTAAAGTACTTTGATTTTTCGTTTTTTATTATTGGGCTCTTTCAATATTACTTTTGTCGAATCCCATTGAATTTGATGCCCCTCTTCCCAAGCATGTTTGCAAATACCCGACTTAAAGAACTCCCTATACTTTTTGTGTTCATTTATTCAGACTTTCAATGATCTGGATGTTTCACCTAAATAAAATTTGTCGCCTTCACAAGATATCTGATATATGCAGTTTTTTCGTAGTTAATCCCATTGAAAACTACACACATCATAAATGTCTAGTGTATAAGAGAATAATAAAACCTAATTTCTAATGCCAAACTTGAATATTATTACAGAATAATCTATATATTTCCTAAAATGTTCATAGAGGTACCTAAGTTTTCAGTGTTTTATAACCACATAATAATATCATAAGATTATTTTCAATTAGTACCTATACCTATACCAAGAATATCTTACAGTCATCTAATTATAAGTGGATACCCTTCCCAACAAATTTCACCGAAAATGCGATTGTAGGTTTTTCCATTCAGTAAGGAGGACCAAGCATGTATTCTTGAAAGTTTTTTTGAAAATTTTAACTGCATATAAGCACTTGAATAATGTATTTATTGGTTTAAATCCACCAACAGGAAAGGGGCGCAAACTGATGTAAATCGGAAGTTGGGCGGAAACTGATGTAAATCGGAAGTTAAAACGGTTTTGTTGTAGGTGGTTTTTTGAATTTACTTGTACAGGTAACTACCATGAGGATGAATGCTGATGTCTTTAAAGAATGATTTGAACAAATGATAGATCTTCTTCCTCAGAACTATATAATAGTAATGGATAGTGCAAGTTATCACTAGAGACCAAGTGGTTACTAAATGATTTACAGAATTGGCTAAATTCAAAGAATATCAAGTTCCATCCCAGTTCTATGAGAAAATAGCTGTATTCTTTGTACTCCCTTTATGAAGAGAAATTAAAAAAATATGAAATTGCAAAAATCGTGGGATGACGGTGGTAAGATCACCACCATATATAATTGCCTACAAATCCCGCATGAATTGGTATAGGCATATTTTAAAGGGAGAAGTTTCAAGGAAAAAAATAATTGACTAACTGTTACTGTAAAATACAAGTTAAACTTCGCTGCTATTTAAGGAAGAAGCAGCGTTTAAGGACCAGAGATATGACTTTGAATTGCCAAAATATTTGGTACCTGGACTTTTCTTAATTTTCTTTTTCAAGGGTTTCAACTGACAAGGAACTACATGACATATTCAGTTTTGAGACTGATTAAATAAAAAGAATCAGACTGGAGAATGTAATCAATACTCAAACTATGGCAAACTTATGAAATCTAGTCCAATATCTTTATGTTCAAATTATAATATGTCGATACCCTGTAGTTTATTGTAATTTAAATAAAATATGTGTCTGTGACATGATGTAGTGTTAGTATGTTATTGAACAACTTTTTATACATTTTAAATATAAAACAAGAATACTGTCTGTTTTAATGGGTCTTTTCAGTAGATCCCTGAATTTCAAAACAAAAATGTTTATTTGAAAGCTTACTGATTTCATTGTGCAGTTTTGTTTCAAATATAAATGTCACAGAGTTTAATGAAAAGTTGGAGAAATAATATGGTAATTTGTTGCTTGCTTTTGACAGGATTGAATCAGAAACAAGCCTGTAGTGGGATCACGACAAATAGAATTTTATTTAAGTGATGTCACCCAAAAGCTGGTGATATTCTTGAAATTTGGTATCACAATATATCTCTTGCAATTATAGAAATCTAGGTTCGGCAATCTAGAAATAATAGTGTCAATTCACGAAACTTTTTTGTTATTTGACATTTTCTAAACTGCTTTAGCTTTGGTTTTGCTTTTTCAGTCTTTCATGTTTTTTTTCCATTCTTTTCAAGACTTGAAGAATGAAGTCAATTCTATGCTTTAGATCCTGTGTGATGATACCAATTTATCGCATGCAACCGATGTGAGACCGTTGTTAGGTAACGTGACGTCACTAAAATAGAATTCTATTTGTCATGATCCTGGTCCTGTATTGGACAAATGCTACTTGACACCACTAAGAGGGGTGTGTGACACTAGTATGGAGGAAAGGAGGATATTAATAATAATAATTTATTGATAATAGCATGTGCTAACAGCATTTCAATTACATAAGATACAATATAGTGAACATAATATACCATTGAACGAAAGGTGTAACCCAAAACTGGATTATACCATTGAACGAAAGGTGTAAACCAAAACTGGGTTCTAACAAAATTCAAATGTTTTGCAAAAACTTTAAACTAAAGCAATTGAAAAAATACTCAAAAGGTTTATTAAAATAACAAATCTCAACTCTTACCTATTCCGAGAAAACACCAATTCATTTTCAGAGAAACTTGCAGACTTATGCCTTAGCCTGGGTTGATTTGTACTACCGTTAAGATTACACAGTTGTTTCAGTCTTTTCACAAATGGCAAAACCATGAAAAATGCATTAGCATTTACACCTATTTTTGTCTTTGGAGTGGAATCCTTTTTGCTGGTTGGTAGGTCGGCAACAGCAAACCAAGAACATGCCTTAATTTCACATCTAGTTTTTGGACAGAATTTTGTTGTCATTGGGATATTTTTGACCACATATAACCTAAAATATACAATTTATGTTTATTACTTCGATATTGGTAAAGCGTTTTCTTCAATGACAAAGGTACATACTATAAAACCAAGTCCAATATTCTAGTTTCCGATTAGTGAGTTTAGAAAGGGAGTTGTAGATAGGTGGATAACAGAGCTAAACTAACAGAAAAAATATAAGAGAGGGGGTACATCCGTACTTAACATGGGGGTGTGTGAAAAAACAGGTTCCAGAGCTCCCAGTATAAGATGATAAAAAATACAGGGAATTATGTAATGATATCTTAAAAAAACAAGAGTTGAGGAGAAATTGTTAGCAACATGTACCAGATACTTATAAATGTTAATAAATATTTGTTAGTTGAAGTATCATGTTGAGTAATTTTTGTGAAAATATATAAAATTGATTAATTGTTTCATATTACACACCTAACTAGCTGATCGTTTATGGTAGATTCAAAATATTCTTCTGGATTTATATGATTGCCAATATCGAAACCGGTTTCTTCAAATACTTCTCTAACGGCACAATGTGCAGGGTCTTCCTCTTCATTCACTTTGCCTTTTGGAAAACTCCAAGAAGATTTTGCCCAGTAACTTTGGACTAGAAGAACATGTGATAAATTTTCAGAAAGAATTATGGCCCCATAGGTTGGTACACTTTGTTTATACTCTTTCCATTCTTCCAAGATATCATTTAGTTTGTGGCTTTGAGTTTTTAAGTAGGGTATGTGCTAGATAAAAAAGTTCTTTGATTATTTCACTTTATCTAGAAAATTTTGAAACAGGCTTTTTTGAAATTATACAGGGTGTCCCACGACGTTTTGACAGTCCAATTTCTCGAGAACTGTTCATATGACATGTATGAAATTTGGCAGATATAAACAGTCGAAACTGATGCTTATATTCATTATAAAATGACTTCCGTTTTTCCTGTCATTTCGGCTCACGTGACCTCAACATAACTTTTTTAAATGGGACAACCGGTATAATATTACAATTTTGGATACATCATTTAAAAACAAATTCAACGATACCACACTTGTCATCATTGTATTGTGCAGTAATGATAATAGGGGCTATTTATTTTTATAAAATTTATTAAAGTAATATTTTGCACTCAAAAATTTAGGTGGCTGTGAAACAATAGTATCAACAACTTAGGTTGTCATTCATTATTGTTAGGTGAATTTTATTCAAGAACTGTCATTATTAGTCATATTTTTGTAAAGACACTATAATAATAAGTAAATAATGCCTTCAATATTTACTTACGATGAATATGTTGACATGCTACTTATTTATGGAGAATGTGGAAAAAACAAAACTCATGCTCAAGGTTTGTACAGAAATCGTTTTCCTTATAGAATAACTCCAAGCAAAAATACTTTTGTCTATGTCGAACGGAAGCTAAGAACTGGTTGTTTTCCAAGCGGTAAAAATCAAGTTCCTCGTCAAAAGACCGCTCAGACAGATGACAATGTGATAAATATTTTGGCTTATCTGCAGGTGAATCCACACACCTCAATACGATTTCTTGAACAAGAATTACAAATAAGTAGAAGTTCAATACAAAGAGTATTGAAAAATCACAAATACCATCCTTATAAAATACATTTAACACAAGGTTTAGTTCCTGCAGATCCGGAAAGGAGAATAAATTTTATTGCTGAAATGTCAGTACACATTAATGATGACCCTTGTTTTCTAGAAAAAATATTATGGAGCGATGAAAGTAGATTTCATAACAATGGTATTGTAAATCGCCATAATTGTTATTATTGGTCGCAGGACAATCCAAAGTGGATGCGCGAAACGAATTTTCAAACAATATGGGGAATCAATGTTTGGTGCGGTTTATTCAACGGTCGGTTGATTGGTCCCTATTTTTATGAAGGAACATTAACGGGGCAAAGATACTTAGATTTTCTTCAAAATACTCTACCAGAATTACTTGAAGATATTCCCTTACATGAAAGGCAAACAATGTGGTGGCAGCAAGATGGAGCATCTCCTCACTTTTTTGGGCCAGTTAGAGAATATCTTAACAACACATTTCCTGAAAAATGGATTGGTCGAAATGGTGCGATTCTGTGGCCACCCCGTTCTCCGGATATTACACCCTTAGATTTCTTTCTCTGGGGTTACTTAAAAGGTCTAGTTTATGTCACACCCCCAATTGATTTAGATGATTTGAAGAATAAAATAAGACAGGCATGTCGGACCGTAACACCCGCAATGATTACAGCATCACTTACAAGAAATCTTTTAACAAGGTTTGAACATTGTGTCAATGTACATGGTCATCAATTCGAACAATTTCTATAATTACTTGTACTTTTTAATTCCCTATGTTACGTTTTTCAATAAAATAATTTATACAGATGTTCATTTAATTGCCCCTATTATCATTACTGCACAATACAATGATGACAAGTGTGGTATCGTTGAATTTGTTTTTAAATGATGTATCCAAAATTGTAATATTATACCGGTTGTCCCATTTAAAAAAGTTATGTTGAGGTCACGTGAGCCGAAATGACAGGAAAAACGGAAGTCATTTTATAATGAATATAAGCATCAGTTTCGACTGTTTATATCTGCCAAATTTCATACATGTCATATGAACAGTTCTCGAGAAATTGGACTGTCAAAACGTCGTGGGACACCCTGTATAAACCTACAAAATTGAAGCAGCACTTAAAATTTTGCCCATTTTTTCCCACAAAGTGCTAAAAATCATTTCAATTGGTTGACAATTTAAAAAGGGGTTATTATAAAACAAAAATAAGCAAAATTTGAAGTGTTGTGTCGATTTTGGCCATGAGTATATTTCAAATTACATGCATCATTTGATAAGTCCTACAATGGCTAATCTATTTATCAGATATGAAATAGATTTTACTATGATTTTGGTTGCATTAAATACAACTAATCAAGGCGATATGTAAATCATTTTTTGTTACCAATAACTATTTCTTTTTGTAGAGAAATTATAATATGATTGAATTATTGAATACAATTACTTTGTGGAATACTAAAGGGGTGTCAGATACTCTCAAATTTGGGAAAATACTTGTCAATGTACCTTCCTGATAGAACAAGTGAAATGTGAATGACCATTCCATTTCATCATTTTTGAAATTTAATAATGTAATAATTAAACGGATTATTATTATACAAGTTTGATAAATTTTTCAATATAGAAAATGTTTCTTTATCAAAAAACAGTTTTTATTGTGGGTGTAATCAGCATTGATAACAAATAACAAATGGTGTTTACTGCAAATTAGCTGTTATGACTGAAATTAATATTTTCAACAGCTGATATTGACTCCCTGAGTAGTTTTAAAAATTATATAGAGAGTCATAAAACATGAGACTCTAATTTTTCAATTCAATTCATACAATTTCAAGTCAATTGACACTTTTCAAAAATATATAATACTTACTACAGTAAATGTAATGAGATTCATAACATAGAGAAATTAAATTTCTAATGTGAAAAATATTCACATTTTATAGCTATCAAAATGGAACTAAAATTTTGAATATAAGTAAATCAGTAATTGGAGAACATTACCTTCACAATATAATAGCAGAAGTTAACAAGCTTCTGGAAAATCAATTTTATAGACAATTTGGAAATATGGTGTAGTGACAAGAATCTAAACCATTCAATATTTACAAACATACACCAGATCTTATTTTTTTATTTTCTCTCCCAACTAAAAATCTTGGAAATATCCAAAAAAGAATTTCTCTCTCTCAGCTGTTGATATCAAATCTTGGTACTTGACCAAAGCATAGAAATATTTCCCAATTAAAATACACATAAACTTTAATGACTGTATTTATATCTATAACACAGCCACATTTGATGCTATCAGATTGTTCTAGAGTGGGATTTACTTGGAATTGAAAGTTCTACAAAAGTGCTTAGTGTGACAGCTGTAAAATGCACCTGTGAGATGGTATGGGTTACTCAATCAAGATTTTGAATTGGGAGCGAAAATAAAAAAAAAGTCCTAAGAAAAGCACCAAAAGATAAAAGATCACAAGTTTAATTTTTCTATAATATTGAGTATATATTTTGAGTATTATATATAATTGTGCCCTATTTGGAAAAAGAATTATATTTAAAAAATTGGGTTACTGTTTTGCATAGATGTCTACAACTCTCTCTGTAATTTTTGAATGATATTTTGGAAACTACACTTGATTTCTTTCAACTTTTGTATAATTTATTCTTCGTATCTCAAATAACTACCAATTATCATGAATTGAAGGTATAATTTAAACTTTATGATTAGGCAGTTGTGAGTTGAATAATAATTATATATCTATTTAACTAACCTGAAAAACATGTGCAGCAAATTCATATATGCTGCAAGCTTTTAGCCTATTATCATTGCCAACGTAGAAATCCAAATAGAACCAATGAGCTAATTCAATTTGAAAGCATATCCTTATTAAATTCTGCTTAGCAGATTCTGGCACACATATAATAAACCTCCTGAAAAGAATAAATCAATATTTATTTTATACTATGGTACTTCTAGTAACACTATTTGTATATGACAAGCATAGCAAATCCTATGTTTAACACCTCATCTAAGTATTAAGTGAATAAATTGATTAGGGTTATTTATGCAGTCATTTGTTTGAATCATGAATCAAAAGTTGGTTGTTTTCATCATTCTAGTTTTTTTTTTCTGTTTTATATATTTTATTGCTCTAAAACAATGTTGAAGAATATCACCCTACTCAAATTTGTGTAGAAATCAACAGAGAACATTATCTTGTTTATCTTCCAGATTTAAATTATTTAGTTATTACATTGTTTAGTATAATTTTCATTTGATATTCCATCAGTTGCCTGTCCAAAATACTAATTCAAAAACTATCTCCAAGCTCTGGATTATCAATTTAATTGGTACTTAATTTGGAATGGATTAACATATTTTTATTTCCATTAATAGGTATGTACTTGAAATAAATATGGCTTGTTTATTTCATATAAGTAAAAAAAATTATATAAAAATAGATAAGTCCACAGGTTTTTAAGGCTATTTATATTTTATTTACTTAATGTGTGTAAAAAAATCTGTTCGTTTAGATATTTATATTTTACAGAAATCTGTAGTTATTCTGTAACTTGCTGACCTACCTTATTATAGATTATGTCTTAAAATAGAAAAAGCTTTCTTTCAATTCAATACAGAAAGTTGATATTTTATTACAATACTTTGTTCATATTTAATCCATGTTCAATTATAACTGATTATAATAAAACATAAACAAGCAATAACTTACGTTAAAAGGTCATTTAGAATATCAATAGGAATAGAATGTTTTACTGTTCTCGTCTCGACACTTTCTGTTTCACCCATTATACTATTATCACAATATTAAAATCATCAACTGAAATTCGAAAAAAACACAAAATATTACGTGAAATATATTAGAAAATGTTTTTGCGTTTTGCTTTTCTCATTCCTTATCGACATTTTGATTTATAATGAGTACGGAAATTGTCAATGTCAATTGTCACTTGTCAAGCTCTTGCTCGTTACGTTGCACGGCCAGAAATAAAGTTAGGCAATTCTTAGAATAATTAAATAGAGCTTCCTATCAAAAAATAGCATGCAACCTAGTTTTATAATGAAACCAGAGATGAAACTGACGAAGTAAATGCAATATTTTTAGTGTAATAATAAAGAATGTGGTCAATATTATTTTCCCTTCCGTTCCGGACTACGTACATCTAGTCATATTATTTTTGCAATGAACAATGAAGATTGGATTGGTAGTCAGAGACATAGTAGAGAAACAAGAAGTAGACAAAATAAAAAATTGGTGAGTTCGAGTTGAGTGTGGAAGCTGTGGAGAGAAATACGTGTATCTTTTACAAATATGGCTGCCAATTTAACACCCGAACAAGAAAATGTAAGTTTTTATTTGCTTATTAATAGTAATTAACAGTGTTTTTATTATATAGAGATATAATTACAAAATACGTTTTATTTCGTAGCTTGCAGTTTGGCATTCCTAATCTTATTTGAAATACAATTTATTCTATAATGTAAACATACATAAATCATCTAGTTTCGCTTTTTAAAGTTTTATCTGTACGGACCATGTTAATTTGCTTATAGAATAATGTTTATAATAAAAACAAGTACCTATTTACTTTGTGATATTAAATGTTTACAGAAATGACATTTATGAAAACATTTATTGTTAACTACCTACAGTTCGTTACAATTACCTTCGTGTCATAATAAATTTTAATTAAATTGAATTTGTAGCAGTTTGAAGCAATAGATTTATCTTATCACTTAAAAGTGATCGGAAATGTTTTGGTCAATTGTTTTTATTTATACTTCAGGTATTCTATTTAAACGAATATTAAATTAACAAATCTGTTTTATTCAACTAAAAGTACCTATAGGTAGATGTTTCCTGTAATTTCTTTAGAAACATTATTCATAAAAACAGTTTTTTTGGAATGATTAACGTCCCACTCAACATTGTGTACGATTATGCTAGATAGACACAAGACACAATGTAACCATTTATTGAAATATGAGAAATAAACAACTCTGTTAAACAAGGTACACACGTTTTTATATTTCTACAAAAATTACTACATTTATTTTTCTAATATGTAGTAAGTTTTACTCCAGGCTTGAACTGGACTTATTCTAGTGTGCATTGGTTAGCGTTGGTGAATGCTAACACAGGGTGTTCAAAAATTATCCTGTCAAATGCAAACTACAAAATAATATCGTGGATGTGATGTTATGTCCATCTAACTTTATTTACATTTATCCAAAAGTTTCTCATAAGGGAACTAGCGCCTTTTGAAGAAGTCAGTTTTTTAAACATATCGCTGCTACCTACATTCAATACATACATACAAACTTTAAACTTGGTACACTGTATACCTAACCCTTCAGTGATAAATTGTTTATTACAAACATGTGTTTGTTATAATCATCACAAATGTTCAACATGGGAGGGACAACGGATAAATTTGTTTTTTGACAAATTTTGCATTGAATTAAAAAAATAACTATGAGGGGTTTTAAAAGAAAAAGAAAATTTGAATTTGATTGAATTAGTTATTACGCTCCGTTTTCTAGAAATTTTAAATTTATGTATTTTGTATTTACGTCAAATTGCTTTGAAGTTGAAGTGTTATTGTTGTCTACAATTAATTTTATTTTTTTATTAAAATGGCTAATAGACCGGTAGCCCATGACACGTGTGGGCTTCATTATTTTAAATCGAAGCCCTTTTCACCATCGAGTTTAATGTGAAAAACAAATAGAATAAGGCTCTTCCTCAAGACCCAAATTATAATTTATAACAAACTAATGGTGGGAAATTTCTATACAGTGAAACATTTCTTTTCTAATGCTAACTGCGGAAAGGCTTCCAATTCGCAATGCTACTATAACTACTGCACTATTGTTGTTGGTTACAAATAATATTGAGTATTCTCGAAGAATTCACTAAAGTATACCATTAAGTATAAATAATCAACTCATTATTTCCATGTATTTTTTCATCGCGGAATTGGATGTGCTAATTATAAATAAAGTCTTAAGAGATGGGATGGAATCAAAGGATGCAGTCTTGCCAGGATCACCCTGGGCGACCTTGGGAAGCTGGCGTCGAAGAAATATTTGGTGATGACCAGGAAAAACCTACGTTTAACAGTAGAATTTTTGACTGGCCAGTGTCAACTAAGGAAACACCTCCATACTATGGGGCTAGTGGACACACTTCTATGCAGCATGTGTGAACAGGAAGATGAAACTGTCAGACATGTCTTATGCGAGTGTCCGGAGTTATCGTCAATAAGAGAGTGTGTGTTCGGTGAGATGTCTCCTAGTGACCTGTCCACCTTCCTGGGAAGGACAGGATGGACGATGGCCTAGGAGGACAACTTCTTGGGAGGATATGCAATGGGTCACATGTGGCCTAAGTGCTGTGAGCCTACACTCACCCTCCCTACTCCATTTACAAAAAATATACAAACGCGAACGTTGCCTTGCAATAGCCGCGTAATGTAGGTGCCACTACTTATGACTACTCAGGTTGTCATGGAATTTGTTTGACGTTTATAAGTTGAAAGCAAATCTTCGTTATGTCTAAATTTTAAATCCCTTGAAATACGTGTATACGTGTATCTTCAAAAGAAATCAAGATATCAAGGTGAAATAAAAAGTGAAAGATAGTCTTGGTAATAAACTGAGCGTGATGACTACAAATTTACAAAACTGTTCCACATGGTGTTAAGACATTGGACTACAAATAAATGTTTTTTTTTCACCCTGTATTAAATAAGTTATTAACATTTTTGGAAAACTTTTCTGAAGTTAGTTTTAATAACAAAGAATCTATCTACAATTTGACTTAGAAACAAGTGAAATCGATGGAAAATTACGAAAGTTCTTGGACAACGAACTTCAGCAATATTTTAGGTTGCCAAGTTTTTTTTTTCCGGTGAGTGCATAACTTAATGATTATAGATTTATTTTTCTCACTTTAGGCATTATATGCTGCATTTTTTGACATTTCATTTAATTTAACTCAGTGTTGGCTGCCCAGTGGGTAACCCAAAAAAGCCCACTGTTTTTTTTATAAAGCCCACTCCAAAAAACCCATGGGCTTTTTGAATAGAATTTATTAAAGAGATAAAACAAAACGTAATTTTAAAGTTCGATGGTGGGGGTTATCCTATCGATTTCTGTATTTCACCTATTTGCATGTGGCGGTTGTATTTTATAATACAGTTGATAAGCGATCCCGAAAATAAGTCGTAATTGTAAAGTATAAGGTCATTTAAATACTTACTTTTCTTATGAACAGTATTTCTTTTTAAACTTTTTTTGTCACTTAAATCTGAATATAATTTAAAAAAATATCAAAGATCCTAATAAAACCCAATAAAACCCACTTATAAAACCCAAAACAGGTCAGTGTTCTGGGTTTTTTCCAAACTTGACTCTTTGGTTGTTATTATTGTAATATGAATCTAAAGTTGAGTAACTTCTATCTGTGATAGTGACCGAGTAAACAGTTACAGTTTCCAACCTGATCTTGTTAATCTATCAGTTCTGTATTATTTTATCTACAATTTTAGCCAATGAGTGTTGTTATTTGTTTGGTCTGTTGTGTTTTTGATACCCTTGTTTATTTTTTGTTTCAAATTATATTGCTTGTTGGTACTATTTTATTATTTGATTATTCTTAATTCAGTTTTTACTGTTTATGTTTATTAATTTTGTACATTTTGTCAATCTACAGCAGTTCAAGGACATCAAGTGTCAGCTTTGTATTTTCTCCATAGATATACTACATATAGAGGCAACAAGCCATATAGTTAGGGAGGCGAATAGGGGATTTTTCGGGAATACTCGAACTCGAGCGTGGCAGTTGAAGCATATGAGAGATACCTTAGACCTAATAGAACAACTTTGGAAAGTATTAGCTCTATATGTAGGGAAGCGCGCCTAGGATACACGATCAGATTAGTAAAAAAATCGCTAGTCTGAAATACTCGGGCGCGTCAGATTAAAATATTGGGGATTGATCTTATTGTTTTAAGACTAAATTTAACTAATCTGACGATAAGTCCTTGACGCCGCGAGTTATAAGGTCGTGAACTTGTAAAAAAAACGTTAATCCGGCATTCTCGAGCGCGATTTTATTTTTTTTATTTTGAAGAATATAATCCAAAACTAAAAATACTACTACTAAAAATACAAAATCTGCCGCTTTCCGCATGACCGGAAGTGTGGAGGAGCCATTTCGTCTTCCGAAAAACGCGCTGCGGCATATAAGTCGCGAACGATACATTTTACAAAAAAAAAAAACAAAATAAAAACAAGGTAATTTTATTTTACACAAAAAAGGTCTTCTTACATTTTTGTCCAAAGTTTAAATTTTTGCACTTAAGGCATCATGAAAACTCAAACTCTCGTTTTTTGAGTATATCTCGAAAACGGAGGGTGTTAAAAAAATTGATATGGAACAACGATGATTAAATTATGTAACTTTCATTATCTCTAAATTTTTTTTTCTAAAGCTTCTCGACAATTTTCGTGGACTCGGAAAAAGTTACGAGTATCTGTATACAATAGTATATTAAAGTATAAGTGGATATTAAGGTCTTTAAAACACGCGTGATTTAAAGACCAGTTATCCACGAATACTTTATGATATTTTTTTTATTGGTGCACTTTGAAATTATAAATACCGGTCTATAACTACTACAACAACAAGAAATGGAAATCATAAAGCGTTTTCGATTATTTACTTTTGGCTGCTAGTAGCAGCTCGTAGTGACTGAATTCCGTTCGTTTATTACCGGGCGTGACGCCTAGTCTTACCTTCCCCTTGCCCCTCAAGCACATACCGAAAAGCATGAGCTTCAAGCCACTGACATTAAATATTTGACGTTTGTCCGGTTTGACGTTTATTTAAAGGTTAAGATTGTGCCGATTACGATTTAATACGATTTAAACCTTACTAAAATATCTAAATATGCAAAATTTTATCATCAAAAACATTATAATTGAAAACTGTTCTCCTAACAACACAGAAAATTCATTGGCATTGGCACATGTCAGGTGGTTTTGACGATCCTAAAAAATCGTGTTCGATTTGCTCAAAAGTCGTGACGACTGA
>CAJUYG010000904.1:28114-43616 GCA_910591675.1 Galerucella calmariensis | reverse complement strand
TTGCCGGTTTGTTTAAAAGTCTATAAAATCAAAAAAAAACCTTAACAGTTTCCCTTTTTAAATATGCGATGCTGTTATAAGTAGATGTTGCCAGTCGGTCTCCCGCACGAAGGGTACCGTACCATTATCTATAATAATGAATATTCTGCTAAATATTTCAAGGGTCTACCTGATGTCGTTATCAATATCGAGCAGAATAGTTGTTCAAAAATAAAATTAACAATTAAAAAAAACTTCTTCGAGGGGGTTTGATCCCTGGTCTATCGCGTGAGAGTCTGGTATGTTTACCACTCGACCACCGAGGAATATGATAATTGTTTATCTATAACGTCAAATGTATTACATAATTTTATAAAATCTGACGTCCATCAAGAGTCCCCTTAAATACCCATTTTATTCTGTTTTTTGTATTTGTTGTTAATTTGTACGGATTATCTTATAAGTTTATTTTCGTAAATGAATATTCTTGATCCAGTGCTTCTAGGAGAGACTTTTTTTGACAAGTTATTTTGAAGTTTCTCTTAAATTGAAAAAAATATGAGTGACGGGTACTAAACGCGAACGCTGATTTGTGGATTTCATTTCACGTTCTAGAATGTATGTGAAATCACATCCATTCAGTTAACCGATATGGCCTACATTTCCATTCTGTAAACTGTGCAGAAAATAGATAATATACATGTGGGTGCAGAAAAAATTTTTTTTTTCTTTTTTACCGACAATCCGCTGGTTGTTCAAACTATACCACCCGGCGACCAAAAGCTGCTTGTCTTATTGAAACTTTTTTTGGTTATCCAACTGAGATAGTATTTACATTTTGGTAATTATGCTTCTTTTATATTTTGATGTCATTCAGTTATCAAGAAAATCGTTTGACTTGGAAAATTTAAACCGGCGACTGATTGAATTAAATGGTATATGAGAGTAGCAGTGAAACTTGGTTTGGGGTTCCAGGTTAACGTACCGGCTATAAAGCGGATCAGATGGGTTGATGCGTTTATTTTAAATTGTCGGAAGCGTTTCCCCTTTACATAAAATTTCGTTTAACCGATTTAGTTTTTAACGAGCCAATTTAGATTGATTTAAATTGAGATGTTAATTTAATTTATAAAGGAGGTGTGAAAGATTTCTATATAATAAGAAAATACTGTAAATCCTGAATCAGGTTTTAGTGAATTGGCTGGTTCAGCTTCAGTAGTAAATTGAACAAATTTCCCTCCCAATCTTCCACATTTAAAGGATATACTTGAAGATTTACGTTTTGTTGTTGACCGCCAATACAAATAATACAGTGTGGGTGTGGAACAGCCAAATTGAATAAATGAGGGGTGTTGGAAAAAAATGCGCATTTAAAAAAAATTATATATGATGTGTCATGTGACAGTGGCCAATACCAACTTTCGTATTTCAAATGCAACCCCCTTTATATTATTTATTTTTTGGATTCTTCAAAAAATTCCAGGTATAATTCCTGTATATACAATCTCCTATACCGGTGCACGCGAATTCCCGTCAGGTTCCTTAATAACCAATATAATACACTTGAGTTCCCGTACGACACTTGCAGGTTGTAACCTCTCTCGAAGTTACAAGGCTCCGGTAGCTCTTCGTCTGGTAAGCAGTGGTCGTAGGGTCTTATTAATCACAAGAATCACAGGACTAGGGCGCCACTTGTTTTTTGTTGTGCTCTCAAAAACAAGAAATTATTTTATTATTTTTTTGTTTACGTTAACTTGAACTCCTCTCAACTAAGGCCTGGTTGTAGATGCATAGTTCAACTGTGGTTCAGCGTTGAACCGAGTTTAATTGCAAATTTTCGTTGTAAGTACGTCAGTCACTACTGATCTGTGGTTCAAATAGAAGTTTACGTGAACGGTCCTCGAAGGGCGTTCAAAGGCGGTTCAAGAGGGTTTTGGCATTTGACGTTGAGTTGTTAACCTTAAAAAGTGAGGTTGAATATCTGATCATTCATTATTTCAATCAAAATGAACGAATTATTAGAAGAATTAACCGACGATGAAGATTTTTTACAAATTTTAAATGGTTTTTTACATCCTAGAAGACCGCAAACCTTTAGAAATAGACCCAGACCACCCGATGTAAAAAAATTATTGAGAGCGCAATATTACATCGTAGCTAACTTCACTGATTTTATGTTGTGTAGTAGAATTTACCTAATTTTGAAGTTATTGGTCCGATTATGTAAAGCAAGAGGTGAAGGAACCAGAAGGAAGAATACTTTTTTAGAGGAATTAGTTATTTATCATCTTTATTTAAAAAATGTATGGCGTTTGCATTTCCTGGACTTTTTAAATGTGGCTCTAAGATTAATTTCTTTATTTAGCCTGTAATAGGCAATGAAAAGGTCTTACGGTATATCAAACGGATTTTTCTTTTTATACGCATATAATTCCTAAAAATTTTTTCAATTTATACTCTAAAATTTGGCTTATTTTTTTTGTTTCGATATTGCTAATACACACCGTCCCGAAAATGGGATGATATTCATGTTCATTTTGACTCATTTCATGAAAATTCACAATATTCAACCTATAACAAACAGTGTCGAAACACTCCTAACGTCGAATATTTTGGTTGGCGTTATCTTAACAGCGAAAATGTTATTATACATCGATGTAAGTTACATCAAAAGCGTACAGAATAGCTTTTTCGTAACATCTCTCGACCTTGAAGATTTACAGCGCTGTTACATTTTTGTACAGAATAAGGCCATAAGGATATTAAAATATTCTCTTCTTTCGAACTGAAATTTGTTGATCGTTTTTTATTTGCACTCTTCATTAATTTTCCACACAAAATACAACAACCACCACCTTTTTGTTTACAACCACATACACCTGATAATTCTCAATCAACACTGTCAGTCAACGATCAAGTTTGGCATGGGACATTGAAATTTTAGGTGAAAAACGTAGTTCAGTGCAACCAACGTGACCTGAACGGCGTTCAACCAAACTAATGTTGATCTTGCACTCTACAACGAAAACCAAAATGAACTCGGTTCAAAGTTGACTGGCAGTTCAGTTAAACTAACGTTCACCTGTGACATCTACAATCGGCCCTTAGAATGTATGTGAGAATAATACTTTAGTTTAAAATAAAAAACTGAACCTCACTTATGGTTTTTTAATCAACAAAAGCAGGGTACTCAGCTAACGCTGAGACACAATTAAAAAAAATTATATTTAGTAGGTACACGGAATGTAACTAAGAGCCCCTAAATACAGCGGTATTTAGTTCACAGTTGGTGAACAGTTTACTATGATTGAGAAAATATATACTGCATCTACCCTCTATACTTAACAAAAAAATGTAACAGGTTATCAAAGACCTAAAGTACAAACTTGCTCTTCATTGAGAGACTTAATTTTAAATAACAGAATTTTATCATTGAGGTGATTAGAAAGTAACATACATCACTGTATTACAAAAAAATAGTATTAAGAACAAAAAATATAATAGTAAGTACGCCAGTGTGCTTTTCCGGTGGCTATTTATAAAATTGGACTGAACTCACCAACGCGTGACGATAGCTTTAGACCTTCCGTCCCTATTTAGCATACTCATCTTAATTCTGCTGGACTCCAAGCATCTTTATCAGGAGACATCCAAAATATGGAGTTAACATGTTTCCAAAAAATCATTCACGCTGAAATCCTGACTCCAAGGTGGTGGATTACTCAAAATCTCGTTGCCTCGGGAATTTCCTCCCGCGACGGTCTCAGGCAGATAACTAGGGTGTCGGGATCTTGAAAATCCAACTGTCTCTGACCACTTCAGAACATGAGGGTGCCTCAAAGATGGCTGCCCCAATATCACCAAAACGACGATTAAAATTAAGAGGTCGGCAAATCTGGAAATAATTTACCACTCAACGACTCTTATATTTCAAGAAAAATATTTAGTCCCTTACCTCCTTGTTAAAGGAAAACCACTATTCACAGTCCTCACTGACTGATAGCATGTGCTCAGCAATGCCAGCAAACGAAAAACCAAAATCATCATCCTGTCGATTTTTACAGCAATGGATGAATTAGCGCGAAACTAGACGAACTGCAAGTTTTTTGTAGACCTCAATGGCCAATCAAGTTCTGATAATCCCTACAATGCCTTCGTATTCTCGTCTGACCAACAGAATATCTCCAGTCCAACTAACGAGCTACGAACCTAACCGAGCTGGCTTAGTGAACTTAAGATTCATGTAGTACTCAACCTGTTTGGTGAAGTATGAAATGTCAACGTTAACCAAAAATAGTACATAATATGACATCTGCCATTGTGGATGACATCAAAAAATCAAAACAAAATCCAATAAGACGTTTGCAATTAAATTATCACCATAAAATACTTTGAAGTATTTTATGATTATCACCAAACAAATATTAAAATCAACGATCAAGTTTATTTATCTCATGCCTGAAGCCATCCTAAAACATCGTTTATTCAGCGTGTGCACTGTCCTGTCCAAAATATCCAATTGATTTTATTACTATCCTATACTGGTAAGTAAACACTACATTAATTTTTATTCATATATTTAATCAAAGTTTTAATTTTTTAGGAACTTGTGTAGATGTTAATTTTACTACTGCTACTGTTTCAAGTGCAATCATGTGTGATAATTAATAACAATACTTTGTGTACATAATCCAGTGATTGTTTAAGCTGAATACTTAATTAAAATAAAATATGTTTCAAAGTAGACAAACATTCACATTTCTCGATGCTTAAAGTTAGTCTGAATGTTACAAGGTATCTTAATCCCGCACTCGAATTGCCGTCCAGTTTATTTAATCTGTACTGTTATCGGGGCTGCCCCAAGAGTTTACCCTGGCGGGGTTAGGTTAGGTGTCTTATTATTCCTGAAATAAATGTACAAATACCTTAACCATTTAATTTTTTTTATATTTCCTCAATCTTCTTAATTTTTCTGTTTATCTTGTTGCGCGCAATTCGGCTCCTAATTTTGGTGCTCTTACTCGTATTCAGGTAGAAAATGACAACTCATCCCTGCCCAAATAAACACCTTTTAAACAGGTCAGTTTTCACCCTGACAGGAACTCGAGTGACAGCCTAACGTAAATAACGAACCCTGGTAAAATATCGCCGTATCGTCAGCGAATCCGATGATGTTTCCTTTAGTTTTTAAAGAAAACAAGTTATTAATATATATTAAGAATAGGGTTGGTCCCAGAACTGTGCCCTGAGGTACTACAAATTTGATTCTCCTATTAGGGCTAATACAAGTTTCTATTTTAACAGCTTGTTCTCTGTCACTCACGTAACTTTCAAATAAGTTCAATGGAACTCCGTGAATTCCTATATCCTCCAAGGTCACCAAGAGCTGACTATGAGATACGGTATCAAATGCCTTGGCAATATCCAGGAACACGCAAATTGAAGGCTTAGTTGCATCCAGCGAGTCATAGATTTGGTTTATCAAGGCTACTATAGCATCACTTGTTGAAAGTCCTTCCCGGAAACCAAATTGAGATTTTGATAAAATATTATATTTACTTAAATATGCAGTTAACCTAGATTTTAGAGATTTCTCGAAAATTTTTGCAACTGTTGATATTAGTGAGATAGGTCTGTAGTTTGATAAACATTTTTTATCCCCTTTTTTATATATTGGAGTTATTATGGCCTTTTTAAATTCTGCTGGACACTTCCCTGTTTCGAAAATGGAATTGATCAAATCAACTAAATATGGAGCGATCATTTCTGCAATTTCTTTGATAGCTTCAGACTTAATGTTGTCTATACCTGGTGCCTTTTTGTTTTTTAATGTTTTAATAATATTTAATACTTCCGGCTCTGTTACAGGTGTTAAAAAGAAGGATGTATTCATCTGAATACGATCGTTCTTGCAAACAGGATTAGTTGGGTTATTTATTTTTCTTGCTAATTTTTCTCCGTCGTTAAATTTTTGTGCTATATGTATAGGTTCCTTAACTGTGGCTCCATCTTCTGTGACTATTTCTTCTATTTTATCTTAATTTTGATTATTATTACAACCTTTTATCAGAGTCCTCAATTGCTTGGGACTATTTTCACTTTCTGTTATTCGCTTTGAGTAATAATTCAACTTTGCCGCCTTGATAGTTTTATCGTCAATTCTCCTGTAATGTAAGTATTCTGTTTTTATTTCGATATTACCGGGTTCTCTAGAAAGTTTCCTGTAGAGTTTATTTCTTCTCTGAATAGAAGTTATTATACCCCTTGTAATCCATTTTTTTCTTTTAATGAACCCACGATTCACTTTCGTCGCAATTGTGTTAGATTAAATGTATGAGCTTAGCGTTTCTATTAAATAAGTTGCCTTTTGATTTACGTCAATATAGTTTTTATATTCGGTCCAATCATGTTTGTGCAAGTGTTGTTTCAGTTTGTTGTAGTTTACGTGTTTAATAGTGTGCTCCTTTTGGGATTTTAATGTTGGAGATGATGGAATGAATGCAATTATCCACGTTGTTATACAAAACTAAACCCCTCAACTTAAATGTCTTAAATGATGAATGACGCTTGTTGCTATTAGATCAGTCACACCTAAGATGTTGAGTAAGGTACCTAATACACATCTATACCAGACCACGTCTATCGTGTACCAGACTTGCATGTTGCCAAGACGTTCGCGGCGAGAATTTTAAACATTTTCTACATTGACGTTAATGTTAGGTAATGGAATATAGCGAATTTGTGAAATAAAATAATTTTCTTTTTTTATTGTTAATTTTTGTAATAAATCTGAAAACACTTATATTTCCGAAACAGATGAAGATAGGTATAGGACATTGTACATAAATTATGTCTACAATTTTCTAAAGAATCCAAAAAGTTAATAATCTAAACGGGGTTGCATTTAAAATAAAAAAGTTTGTATCGGCCAATATAATTTTTGTTTTGTAAAAAATGCGCTTATAAAAATACAAATCAACGTTTGTTATCGAATTTA
The DNA here is from genome assembly GCA_910591675.1 of Galerucella calmariensis. Classification (NCBI taxonomy): domain Eukaryota; kingdom Metazoa; phylum Arthropoda; class Insecta; order Coleoptera; family Chrysomelidae; genus Galerucella; species Galerucella calmariensis. The sequence continues at coordinate 36,640 of CAJUYG010000904.1, read as the reverse complement.
TTCCATTTGGCTGTTCCACATTGTATGTGTTTTGGCCTGCTGTTGGCAATGTACTCTTTTTGTGAGAAACTCGTAACATTTCTTGTATTTTAAAACAATATATTTATAACGGTACGTTGTATTGATACTTTCTACAGTATCGCCCATCTCTATATATGTCAAATTATTCGAAGTAGATGCCACAACATTTTGAGGTTAGTGATATGCCAAATCGCTACTGACTTTTATTTATTAATAAATAAATTAAGTGTCGTGGACAAAGTATAGTATTCTACTCGCAATTTATGGCCATAATTCACTTGGGTGACTTGCGCCTAACCCATCGTGAATTATGGCTATCATAAATTGCTCGTTTAATAATATACTATTTTGCTTGAATTTTTCACGACTTATAATCCTTCTCAATGAATTACCGGAAATTTATTTTTCCTATCTAATTTAAATTTAAAATATTCATCATTACGACCAGATCAATAATAACAATATTGTAATTTAGACTCCACTTTAATCGAGTTGACGTTGCCATGATAACTTGTAAACGCAAGTTTTTAAAAAGATCGATTTTAACACGCTGATGCATGTCTTAAATAGGTAAAATGGGGCTCCAATAAAAACTTTAATATGTGGTTGATGTAACTATTGAGCTCATACACCAATCTGTGATGAATACGTTTCGGTTAGTATGGCAAACCTGAAGTGACGGCATATTGGCATAATGGTATGGCATATAGACCTACCCAAGATGCTGTCAAATGATTTTCAAAATGGCCGCTGGTAGACACACAAATCTTTTGTTATGATATTATTGTATGTGAAATCTGTTTAGTTCTGTCAATTTACTCGTCTTCTGTGGTCTTCTTTAATCTAAAGGTTCAGTTCTTTATTGTATTGTGATTAATTATAAATACTTCAGTGTGAAATTAGAAAATATGATTATTACTTGAAAATATTTGTATGCTGACAAACTCTTATAAGCATTGGTGTAAAAGCTGTGTGTCAGTACCAAATACGACACTATGTGGAAATAAGTCACTGGTGGAAAGTCGACTTCTTGAGTTTCTTCAATAGGAGCAGGGTTATTCATGAGTGTGTAAGGATCAATACCCTGAATAACTCTTATCTTTTCCTTGTATCTCATGGCAATTTCTTTACTGTCACTCTCTAACGTCAATAGATAATCACTTTTATTGGAACAAGCCATTATTTAAACTTTAAACACGTATAATAGAAAAAAACTATTAACACAACTATGCACCTATGCAAAACGCAGGTAAATGATCTTTTGTGTGTCTACCAACGGCCATTTTGTATGTCAGATGGTCACGTGTTCTGGATAGCCTTATTGAGTTCGCCGCCTTTTTGACCACCATGACGACATAAAACAAGAATTGAAATGCGGTGTATGATCCAGGGGCATGGATAGTAATTACGTTGGGAAATTAATTTCCCCTAAAAGCCACACTTTAGGGGTACTATACTGGGAATTCAAAGTGGAGAATAACATTGTTTATCAGCTTCCAAAGCTTCGGCGTGGGGCCTCTCGGTTCCAGGACTATCAACAAAAATGAAATAATATCGACATCGGGAAATTCCATTCCAAGATAACGAGTTTTTTGTTGTTGCAAACTAGAAGAGTGGGTACAAAATAACACCACAAATTGCCTGAAGTTTATATTTTTCTCCCATAGACTTTCTCATATCGTATTATTTAAAAGTGATAATCATCCAATGATTAAAATTTATTATGGCCCCTTAATTTATATGTCCTTTAATATCTACCATATAATTTAGATAAGTGTATTGAAAGTAATTTATTTAATCTTCGACATTATATAGTGCTTTATAAAAACACGTAATTCTAGATATTTCGGCGAATATTGTCATATATTTTCAAGGAAAAAGCGATCTCCATAAAATTAACGGTTTAAAAGATTTGGAATATTTCATGTCGCACTCCAACATCAATTTTTTGTTACCCACAATCTCAGGTGTAGAAGGGCAACAAATATTACATGAATTGAAAGTGAGTTGGCAGCAGCAATTAAAATATATAGTAGGATTAACGGGATTCTGTAGCTTTTTTTAAACATTTATTTACAGCTTTTTTTAAACATTTATTTACCGAATCAATGGCTAGGGGTTGTTAGCGGTCCTGAAAAACCTGAAATTTTCCTTGAACATTCAAATAATTGAAGTTTTTCAATTTTATCCAACCGAATTCCCGTATAAAATAGTATTGTAAGATACACACCTTATGAAGTATCTAAGATATAGTATTAGTTATACAAGAAAATGATAGGTATTAGTCAGTCATTTTTAGTACAAAATTTGAAGGAAAATTCCACACATGTGATTTTTAACCAATCAGAACGTGTATTTCTGACAGATCACCATCGCAATGGATGAATTTTAGTGGGAATTTTTTCCTTGTGGGTACCCAACAGCGAATTATACTGGAATTTTTCTTGACGTTTAAAATGACGGAATTTTTTTTTGGACAATCTAATTTTTATTTGTTCACATAATAATTTTGATTAATTGATTAATAATTTTGACTACAAGCTTAGATGTTTTCTGAATTCTTTGGACCATTATGATAAATGTTTATATTAAAAACGCAATTATTATATACTATGGCAGGTTGATGAAGACGAAAATTGATGTTGCTGGAATTTTCTTACCGAATACCACACGAGCTCAAATTAAATCCGGAAATTTTTTCGAGCACCTGAATATTTTGAAAATTATCCCGAGTCGAAGACGAGGGATAATTTTTTAATAATAATTTTCTATAAATAATTTGACCTCTAGTGGTATTACTAGTGAAAATACACTCATGGACAAAATTATCGAATATCATTATTATTTCAAAATAATTTTGAAATATCACCGTAAATTTGTAAAAATATCAATCTACGTTATCGAATATTTTAAAAAGGTATCAACAGTCAGGAAATTTTGTACGTACACCCGGTCAATGGTGCAATAGGTGTACAACAGCAATTGATGACTTTTTATACTTAATTTTACCATAATCGCACATTGACATCGAACATAGGCGCAACTAGCATGAGATTTTTTGTGGTGTTGAAGCCCCAACTAGAAGGGAGGTCATCGCAGGTGCCCCGCTGAAGGTGCACCGCCGGTAACAAAAAACTTTTGGTTGCCACTGCGGGCGGCTGTTCTGACCTGCAAAGAAATTCTGAACCACGCCCAACTTTAGTCAAAATTTGACATTAATTTATAGTAAATACTATGCCCATACCAGCATGTATTTTTTTATTTAGGTTAGGGAAATTTTGGGATACGATGGGCTGCACCGGTCCATTACATAGATAATGGTCCTAGGCCAGTTAGTATACACGGTGATACACATTAATGTGATACATAGATACTTGAATGGTCAATAATTCCTCATTTTTTGATCACCCTGTAATAATTTTTCCTAATTACGATTGAACAGGAATAAAAAAGTTGAGATAAGGACCCAAAGTTGGAAAAAATGTGACTTTCAACATCCTGTAACTCTTTTCCAGCCTATACATCTTCACTATACGAGTATAATGAGTTCAAATAATTTCATTCATTAAAACAGCAGGAAATCTGAAGAAGATTACCTCGCCCGCTTCAGCTTGCATAGAGAATTTCACAACAAAACGCAAAACAATTTCATTAATACGGTCAATGACATTGCAGATTATTGAGTTGCACAAGAAAACTTTCCAGTCAGTTTGCCAATACAAATACAATTAAAAGAAGACTCATCATTATGATAACAGCTCAGTCATTGCCACGTAAAATTCTAGTGTTTCATTATATCCACCACATTTCTGTACTTACGTTAATCATTGGAATAATGTTAATCTTTTCATTTACTGGTTCTTATACCGGTTAGACTTTTATACTAGCTTCATCGCCAGCTTCTCACAAACATCGAATCCAAGTAGATAATTCTTGTATTCTGGTTCTAAAATTAATCCCATTATCTAAATTCCCTTTATCTTATTTGTTGTTTCTCCATTTACTTTTGTCAGAAGCATCACTGAGGTTCATTCATTATTATTGTTCTCGTTTATGGAAATAAGAGAATTTCCATAACTTTCAACGTTCTCTATTATTTTTAAACGATTTTATTTAGCTTGCCTTGTTTGTTGTTTTTTGAATAATTGAAATTGTACCTCCTTATCTTCCTTACCAAATCGCTCTCTCACTCACACATTGTTACTGACTGTTCAACTGGTTCAACTAAGTCACGTTACACACAGTCTATTTATTTATACCTATATGTCGCGTAAATAGATATTTGTTTTTGATTTTGTTTTCTTCTCCAGGCCTTTTCTCAAACTTGTCATTGGGTAATAGCCTCTTGAGCCCTTCGGGCTCTCGTATTTACTGCCTGACCACAAGTTTTCTAAACTCATTTTCCTGTGATATCACTACAGATTATTTTTTGACGCTTCTCAAAACCAATAGATATTTCCAGTAATTCATTAACGTTTTAGCCAATCAAAACATCATTATAGTTGTCTTTATTAAGATGATATTTGGTATAAAGGACAGTTACGCATCATTGATCGGTAGCGTAGCGTATTCCAATTTTAATAGAAAAAATGGCGACTGTTTTAACACAGCGTTCACATCTAATCTGTCGGCAACACACTTCTTCAGCAGGAAATTGATGATCGCACCGGTAGCGCTACTTTGGGATGAACGTTACCAGTTAGTGGTGAGGGTTTCCCTTCAGAAATTCTGTAGATGTTTTAGAATTTTGACGAGACCTTGCAGATTTATACGCTTGACTTGGGGATCATGCTAGAACCAGAGCACTCTGAACGCGCGATGGTACTTCCACCTAGAGTAGAAATATCGTCACATATAGAATTGCTTATTTAATGAGAACTATAGCGCAGTTAGTAGTAATTGCAGATACTTCCACATATCTCACTACTGAAAACCCAACCTAACTGCAGACAACCATTACGTTTTACGACGTTTAGTTTTATCTGTGGGTTAGTCCAGTTTTTACAAATTATGTTTATATGTATATGTTATAGGCAATGTGTATAATGCAGGCATTCTATACAATACCTAGGAAATGTATAGAATGCCGGAGTCGTTCAGGCAATGTATGGAATGATATTCAATAGCTCAACTATTTTACACTTCACCTAAGAAATGTATAGAATACCTAGGCATTGTATAGAATGCCGGTTGAAGCATAGGTAATGTATGTAATCGATTTTTCATAATCGATTTCACATAAAAAAAACAACCAGTTTTCGTATAAGTACTTTAAATAAACTGTTGGTAACATAATTATAATTTGGAAGGAAATAAAATCTTAGGTAACATCTTTGAACGAACTAAAATAAAGTAATATTAAAATTGCAATCTAGTAACCTTGTAGGTACCTACTTAATAATAAAAAGAAATATTTTCTTAAGTATCTTCAAAAGTGCAGTAATCGACACAAAATCTATGCGCTACGATATCAAAGCAATGACATATTATTAAAAGTTTTATTATACCTACTAGAGTTTAAAATCAACATTATTAAACTTTAATTTAACTCAAACATTACTCTGAATAAATAGAAATTAAGAATCTTTCAGTAACATAATTATAATTTGAAATAAAATACGTCTGCGAAGAACAAAGGAGTGTTGCGTACTAACACACCGAACGAGCTGCAACTTGTTAACGGGGTAGTCCCGTACCCCGCGCATGCGTCTCCTTCCCGTGGTCGTCCGTTATACACATTGCCTGATGCGCTTCTGGCATTTTATACAATACCTAGGCAATGTATGAAATGAATCGTATTATACACATTGCCTGAACGTTTTTCGCAATATATATATTGCCTAGGTATTCTATACAATGCCGTATTATACAGATTGCCTATAACATATACACATTACAGTCGTTCATTATTCATTGTATTGACATTGTCTGTTAAAATAAGTTCCACACTAAACAATAGAAATAAACTATACAACACACCGGCAAAAAAACTCGGCTACCTAAAATTTTGCAGAAGTTCGTTGTCCAAGAACTTTCGTAATTTTTCATCGATTCCAATTGTTTCTACGCCAAATTTTAAATAAATTCTTTGGTATTAAAACAGCCAAGTTTCCCAAAATTGTTGATAGCTCATTTATACATGGTGAAAAAAACACGTTTTTGTAGTCCATTTTCTGGAAAAATTCGGGAAATTTGTAGAGTTAACGCTTAGTTTATTACAAAGACCATCATTTTCGCCATATTTAAGTTTTCATTTTACCGTGATATCTTGATTTCTTTTGAAGATACATGTATTCAAATAAAAGCCTGGAATTGTCTTGGGGTGGGTAAAAATACTTGGCATTTTTCAATATTTCTTATGCCCACCTCTAGCAGAAATATATGTAAAATGTTTCTTTGAATTTCATCCGAGAGATGTTCAATCGGATTTAGATCCATGCACATGCAGGCCATTCTAGTCGTTGGATATCAACCTCATCCAAATATTGGTCAACAATATTTTTTGTTACATGCGGCCTTGCATTATCGTTCTTTAAAATGAAGTCATCTCCAACAAGTGGAGCATAGGGAACTACAGCTTTCTAAATCGAGCTTGGCGTGTTTATAAAATTCCAGACTTTTATTTGAATACGCGTATCTTCAAAATAAATCAAGATAACTAGGTGAGATAAAAAGTGAAAGATGGCGAAAAGGATAGTCTTCGTAATACACTAAGCGTAAACTCTACATACTTCCAGAACTTTTCCACAGGGTGTTAGGAAATGGGACTACAAATACATGGTTTTTGTTCACGCTGCATAAATAAGTTAACCACATTTTTGAACCTTTTTTTAAGTTTGCTTTAATACCAAAGCATTTATTTACAATTTGGCGTAAAAACAATTTATATCTATGGAAAACTACGAAAGTTCTTGGACAACGAACTTCAGAAAAATTTTAGGTGACTGAGTTTTTTTTGCTAGTGATATTTTGTTCAAGTCGACAGGGTGTGTTGAGTTTTTATGGTTTATTTTTATTGTTTAGTGTGAAATTTTTATTTTAACATATTATGTCAATACAATGAATAAAGAACGACTGTAATGTTAGGTGCACCCGGTAAGCTTTATTTTTATGAAATAAAACATGTTCTCTTAACTAAAAAGGGACAGAATATTTTTATTTCATACAGTTTTGAACTTCTCACCCATGAAGAACAACGTTTAGTTTGGCTGGAAAGAAGTTTAGTTAAACTATACTCAGTTGATTACAATGTTGAAAAAAAGTTCTATATATTGTATACTATTTTTTATTAAATAAAATATATAAACTTCAAAATTCATTAGATTTAACTTGACTATTTGATTGTTATTATTGTTATATCAATCTAATGTTGAGTAACGTTGAATGAAATATCAAAAACTTCACCATAAATGCAATTTTGCAAAAAAAGGAAAAATACAGTAATTTTGAATATGCCGACCAAAATTGTAAAACTACAGGAACTTCTTTTTCGGTTGTTAGCGAAGATCACAACCATGTCTAGGTGTCAGACTTACTGATGGGACTCTCAGGGTGGCGCCACCCGTACAAATCTCGTATTTCGCTGTAGGGAGCACCACGGGAGGGTTGCCACGGGTCAGTTTCCTATATATAAATGGACTATCTGTGGCTAGAACACATTTGGTTATATTTTATATTTTGGCAGATGGAAAATATTGTCTAGTAAACTACAGAAATTTACTTGAAAAATTTTTCTCAGTTCGCAGATTAAACATAAGAAAAACAGGTTTTGAAAATCCGGTTTTCAGTTTCAACGATTTGTTAAAAATGAATAAATAAAGATTTCATTGACTGTTTGTGAATATAAATTTTATTTTTCATATCTCTTATTATTTCTATTTTTAATTAAGTTAAACATTGTCTATAGGTCATGAATAAATCTTATAAAATTTATTTTTGTTTCAGGCCACAAAAGACTTTCTCGAAAAAGTAAACGCTAAATATCGTCGGAAAATCGGTCCTATCTCGTGGTCGACGGCTGTGCGATTTTTGTTCGCGCGTAAATTCGACGTTATCAGAGCTCTTGCGCTGTTCGATCAACATGAAATGACAAGACAACGTGAAGGCCTAACTAATTTTGACCCCAAGAGTGAACCACTAAAGTCTGAACTGCTCACAGGAAAATTTACAGTATTGGTAAGTATTACCAGAAAATGTATAAATATATATAAAATTATAAACCCAAATGAAGTGTGGTTACATTTATATCGAGAAGTGTATACAGGGTGTCCCACGACGATTAAAACAAGTAATATATCAGAATTGGGCAGTAGTAGATAATTATAATTTTGGGGGTGTAAATTAGAGCAAATGTTGCATCTTTTCTTGTCATTGTGTTACCCTATGAGTAATTTGTTTTGGTCACGTGACGTCGCATTCAAAATTATTAAAGGGACAACCTGTATATTTGTGCCTTGCTGTGTTCCTCCCGATAAAACAATTCCAACTAACTAGCACACTTGGGGT
>CAJUYG010000904.1:0-13114 GCA_910591675.1 Galerucella calmariensis | reverse complement strand
TAAAAAGTAGGTCTTTTGTATCAAATAATGCTGGCAACAACGCAATAATTTTGAGCGTTCACATGTAGGTTCAAGAATTAGTCGATTTCGACCGTGGGAGTCAATAGATCGCACGGGATAGATCCCATCGTACGAGAGAAGCACCGGATCGTATGATTTTCAAGAATAGCTACCCTGGTGTAATAAGGTTGTTGTATCACGAAATTTTAGAAAAGTTTACCATCAGATTTCAGAGAGTTAACATATGATCAAACACGGAAATATGCAATTATACTTGTTCTGTCTGATTGTCTCTTTTAATATGACAATTTATATTTGCAATTGACATTTTATATAATAGCCTTCTTGGTGTGCGTCATCTTTTGTGACGTAAATCCGGGTTTTCGGTATGTCGTTTATTTTATTTGCTATTTTGACAAATAGCTAATATTAAATTTGATAAATAAAATCATTAGGATCGCATTCAGCCAAATTCCAAAAGGCTATGATATTAATTATTACTATCTTCCTTTTATAACTGGAACTACTTGAGAACTTTCAAAATGCTGATGTTTTTCCGTGTAGGTATCTAGGAATTTTTGTGTGTTATTTAAATAAATATAACAATGAGATTAATAATTGACCGTAAACAACAAAGTACAGACCTGACGAGAACTGTCAGTGGGACATTAAAAAATACGTAAGATACATTTCCGATTCTAAAGGTACGTCTGCATCCTATTTTGAGCGATGTAATATCTCCCGCTATTTGTCAAAATAGCAAATAAAATAAACGACATACCCAAAACTCGGATATACGTCACAAACGATGACGCACACCAAGAAGTCTATTGAATGTACTATAACTTTATTTTCGTTGAATTTTTTCTATACCTTTCACATTGTTACGCTCATTTATGGCAAACTATAAAAAATATCCTCTTCTCATTTAAAAATGCCATTTGCTCTTAATCAATTTTTCATGTAATTTATAAAAAAGTACCGTCTCTTTTATTATACAAACACGACATAAACTTACTTCTTCATTCAGTTTTACAACTCTAAAGTTTTTTCCATTCCTCTCAAATTTTATCACAATGTTTCATACATTTTTATTTTGAGAGAGAGAACAAACCATTTTTTAATAAAATAAATTCGAATATCATGCAAAATATTACTTTGGAAATATTATAATTTCAAATAATTCACGATGAAATGATAGTTATTTACGTAACTAGTGGGATATGGACATTATTAACGCACGCATGTGAAGTTTGCACGACGAGGCCGTAGGCCGAGGCGTGTAATCACATAAGTGCGTTAATAATTCCTATCCCACGTATTACGTACAAAATTTTATATACAACTGTTTATTGGTATTATTAACAGTACATCATAAAATTTTATAAAAAAAAATTCAAAGTATTGTTATTAATATTGACTGCAAACATGAGGTTCTGTAGATCATAATTTGTGACCATAGGAGCAAAGGCAAACAAAGCTGCGGAAATAAAATAAATTAGTTATGTCATCAAATTGTCAGAGTTGAATAAACAAAAATCTATTAAATTTAAAATTCAAGCAAAGACAATTTCCCTTCGGATATTGAAAATGCAGCTTCTTGTGTTATTTCAAATATTTTATTCTGGTATTAATATTTTTCTTGATTCCTATTACCGCACTAGTGCGGTAATGTATTCAAAAACGCACTAGTGTTGTAATATACGTCATTAAGACATTGAAAATAGTGTCAAATCGTACCCGTTACATGACAGTTGTAGATCTAAGTTCAATACATATTCATAGTAGCTTTTTCAAAGGAGTAGAGGTATATTGTAAAATTTTTAATTTATACAGTGCCTTAATACTGAATTTTACGTATATTGACAAAAATATTATAATCCATTTACATGGAAATGAGAAGCAAAAAGTCTCTAAATAAGCGATTAACTAAAGTATTTAACAAGTTTACCTGGAAATTCATTCACAACAATCTTACCGAAACCTTTTTCTAGGTTTAATAAGGGAGAACTATTTGGTCGTTAAGAAGATTATCTGAATATTTGTTTTAATTTATCTCAAGAGTTTCTAAAATATTCAATTTGAGGGATTTAGGTTTTATATGCAAAACTTGAATCGAAAGTGTATTAGTTTTCTAATAAATGATTTGAGTAGTTGGAATCTATTTTTTGGTTGTCATAGCTACCACGTTTGTGCTCTGAAATTTTAGTTTTAAAATCCCTAAAAGCTCTACCTATATAAATTTTATCATAGTTTTCATTACCACATTTTAATTCATAAACTCCTGATTTGTTTAATTTTGAAGATTTAGATTTGTTGTTTTTAATGAATTTGGATAAATTGTAATCTGTTTTAAAGCAAATATTCAAGTCTAAAGTTTCTAAAAATGCTTTTTTCTCTCATTCTTTTGGGAATCAAACCACAATAATGTTTTTTTATTTTTTATTTCGACGTTTCGGTATCTGTAAACATGCTTGGGAAGAGGGGCATAAAATTCAATGGGATTCGACAAAAATAATATTGAAAGAGCCCAATAATAAAAGACGAAAAATCAAAGAAAGTGCTTCAATACAACTAAATGCAGATAAATGTGTAGCTAGTATTTCAGCCGAATGTAGTTAAATTTGGTTACCAATGTTAGAAAGAGAAATTTCCAATAATCAATTACCTGCGTTATCAGGATAGCATCATAAGTTTTTATCCAGGTTTTCTTATGATTTATCATTGGAATAGTTGTTAATCGATACACACTTCAATACACAAAATCAACAAACTGAGTTATACATGTTTTGAAAACAAAAATGATCATACACAAAAAAGTAACAACAAACGCGTTTTATTAACAACATTTCCAAAATAAGCTAAAAAAAAGCGCTGTCCCAATAAAAACCGTTCCTAGAACGTGCACTTCACTGGATTCCATTTCTTGTAGACTATCATATCTTTGGAATGTCATAAAATAAAATATTTATTTCACATTTTACCAGAGATGTGATCTACTATGAATGGACCTTAATCAAATTTGACAAAAAAGTTTTGTAGTCTTAAACTTCAAAATATTATTGATTGTCTAGTTGTCATATTTTTTCGTTGTGTCAGATAGGGATCAAAAATTATTTTATTACTAGTTAATCTTGACAATGGTAGCTGGAACGCTACCGAAACGTCGAAATAAAAAATAAAAAACATTATTGTGGTTTGATTCCCAAAAGAATAAGAGAAAAAAGAATATGTAATGCCACAAGGAACAGAAGATATTTCTAAAAATGATTTGATTTTTAAGGGTGGTATTCCAAATTATGTCAAGCTTTCAAATTGATTATTTTTGTTTTTATCAGAAGCTAATACTTGTTCTAGAGTATGTTTTAGTTTTTTTATGATATTTAATAAATTGAATTGTTTCATTTCATCGCTTAGTATGAATCTTCATCAAGTAAAAGCCTCATCTATCAAATTTTTCTCTCAGAAAAAAATTATAAATAGTTGTAAAATTATAGCTGTCCAATTGTTTTTATTTAAAACTTTAGGTTTCTTATATATGTTGTCCGATTCTCGTCAATTGTAATAGTCCTTTCCATTTTCCTTTCCCTTTTTATCATTATTGTCTCTGTGAATACTATTAGGTATGTAAATAATACTTTTTAACGCATCCGGAACTCGTACATTCTCAAACAACAATAGTTGTAAAGTCCCATTGTTTTCTTTTTCTCTTTGTTGCAATTTTCCTACACATTTAGCTACGAATTGTTCATATTTTGCATTTATCGTTTTTTCAGTTATTTCGTCATTTATACTAATATTATATAGAAAGAAAATTTTTGTGTGATACTTAACTGATTTTGGAAATCTTTCTCATACATGCAAGAAGCATGGGCTGGTTGTATTTTATTTTGAAAAAAATTGTAGCTCCCTACGAAAATTTCAATAATGTAATCCAACTCATCCACTCATGCTAAAGTTGAAGGAAAAGTCCAAACATTTGTCACGATATGTCAAGAGTACGAAAATGAAATATAATAGAATAATTACTTATTCAATAACAATCAATTATTTTACAGGAAACTAACTGTGGTACAGTAAACAATCACAACCAAAGTCTTCCAAATAAAGATGAGATAACGGAGTTAACCTAAATCCCTCAAATTAAATCTTTTAGAAACTCTTGAAGTAAATTAAAACAAATATTCAGATAATCTTCTTAACGACCAAATATATATCAACAGTTCTCCCTTATTAAATCTTTTTCCTAGAAAAAGGTTCCGGTAAGATTGTTGTGAATGAATTTCCAAGTAAACTTGTTAAATACTTACTGTATAAGAACTGAGGAGGAAAAAATAAACATTGCACCAATGCCTTTCGTTAACTTGACAACATCGAGGTAACCGAAGCTATAACGAGCAACTGTAATTGGAAGACACCGGGAGTTGACCATGTCCAAACTTGTATAAGAAGTTTGACAGTCTGCATGAAGGAATGGCATCATCATTTTCACATATTCTGCAACATACAGAAGATGCACCACCATTCCTGATACTAGGTTCGTCCCACTTACTTACCCAAAACGCATCAAACTCACGATCCTACGCAGTAAATACCCATAACATGCCTTCCAACTGTATCGTCATTGGACAATTCTTGAAGACATTGTATTTTATAGGGGTGAAATTTATGAAAATCAAAACTCTCCGTACCGATTCATGTGAGAGACGTGTCGAGTTGATAAAGTAGGATCTTTTCCAAATTGTCCATGGACTTAAATTTCTGATTCTTCATCGAGTACTTTTGCGGGTAGCAGTGGAAACCGGAATGGTAGCCAATATTTGCAACCATGTGTGAATATTTGGATATCGTTTTTAGTCACACTTATCTGAGCATTCCAAAACTGATTTTGCAATAGGGTAGGTGGGAGTCATAGCTACCTTCCACACTTCTTGTTCTGCTTTGACGACAGATGTACCTTTTTGCGGGAAGCACTGCCGAATACCTACAAAATGACCCATCGATTTCACAACAGGCCGCAAAATTTGCGATAACACACCAGTTAGTGCCGATACTACTTTATGGTGTTTTGTAAAACTCCCAATAAATTGTTGAATTGTATGGTCGAGAAATGGGATGAATAAATTTCTTCTGTAATATCGCATATGACGATATGTCGCACGCCTGTTGCTATTTTGAACTTTTCTGGGGGGAATTGAACCCGAAAAATCCTCTCAGTTGCTACGCCCGTGACGAACATGATTTTTTTTAAAGTCTGACTAGTCTACACTCGCAATATTTCTAGTCAAAGGTAAAGGGATTTATGCGGAATGTAATATTGATTCGTGTAAGAAATTCTGATCTATTCCGAGTACTTTAATTGCTGCAACAATCCAAACTATTCCGCAGTAATTGCACAGTGTACTATTAACGAAATATTCTTGTCTTACATGTAAAACTATCAGTACCCATTTTCGTTATATAATTTATCAGTCTATTATGGTTTTTCAATAAAAATAGTAATTACCAATCCGCTGTTGTAATTACTATCATCCAATAAGAATAGTTGTTGGTTAATTCAGTTGTGCGTTTTTGAGGAAAGAAAGTACAAGTTACATAAAAATCAAATTTAATCAAACAAATTAATGATAGTTTTTAAATAGTAATTTTTGGGCTAGCAAGTAAAATTTCATTTGCATCATGTATCAAAATTGTTAAACTATGCAAGGGGATTTTTTTAATTATGTAATTTATTCGTTATTTTATGTTTTAGTTATCATTCAACTTTCGATAGATTGCCCAGCAGTACTAAAATTTTATCTTATTTTCTAGACTGCAGTACCATTAATGAGCAAAAAACTAGAATACTGGCAAAGTTGGGTGAAAAGTCACGAATATAACCCTTAAGCCCGATTTCACTAAAGTGAGGTTAATACCTATATCAAATTGAAATCGTGGTGAAACGAAAATTTGTAACGGGTTGACAATATAAATATCGTCGGAGGGTTGGGTTTTAGGAAATTATTCCGTATAACAAATATTTATTTACTCACAAAAAAGTTAGCAATACAATATGATTATGAAAATAATAAATATAAAGGTGATTGATAATAAAAATCGGGAATGAGAAAAGCCGGTATAATACAAAAGTGTTTTGCACACTACTTCAACGGACAGTTCAAAGTGTGGGTCACCGAAAAGGCGCAGTTGTCACGTTGGTTTAATAAGAATTGAATCTTGCTACACACTCCCCAACCTAGATGACGTAACGGTCCTCCGACGTCAGATATTAAAAACAAAGACAATCGCCTTCATATCTTCTTAAGACGGCATCTCTTCTTCTTTGAGAGCATTGGCTTGGGAATTTCTTCTTTAGCGAGATAAGAGCTGAGATCGGCTAGGGCCGATTTCCGAACCATTACATATAGAAATTTCCTATGAAGTAGTCGTAACAACTTTGGAGATAATATAAGATCCATCACGCTAAGTGGCAAATTTATTGATAAACCCTGTCTGGTTATTGCTAAAGGTATGAGTCGAGAGTCAAATTTTGTCACCCTCCCTGATAAATTTTGTTAGATTTTCCATTTTTTTTTGAAGATGTATTTACCTACGACCACCCCTGTAAGCAGTCAATAACGCTCAGTCGAGCATCAATGCAAAATGTCTATAAAGCAAGGTAAAAAAACGCACAGCTTTAAAGTAAATCGCACGTCACTATTTCATTCAAACTATTCATATAAATTAGAGGTTGAATTTTATTCCATATACAGGGTGAATCACGACCAAGGGAATGGAGGTTTATAGCGAAACGGTGAAAGTCTTAAAATATTTGTCACTTTAGTAGGCTACATAGGCTACATTTTATAATTATTTTAAATTATACAGGATGTGGTGAGTGAGGAGTATCAAAGTTATATTTTTTCTTATGGGACACTCTATATTCTATTGTATTTTCTGATTGCCACTAAAAAATATATGAATTTACAAACTACTAGAGTGACAAACATTTTAAAACTTTCACAGTTTCGCCGCTATAAACCTCCATCCCGTTGGTCGTGATTCACCCTGTATAAATAGCAGATATAATTATATCTATAATGTTTATAGTAAGTCAAGATCTGGAAGCATTGATTGTTGTGTTGTGTCACAATAGTAAAACGAATAAAAATATCAATTATTATTTCCCATTAATCATTGCATTTGATATTAAGTTTTATTCACAACCATATATGTAATGCTGTCATTACTAACGTCATTGAAGGTTAGAAAGTGTCATATTACACACCTCCACTTCCCGCCCTCGCCCCCCATCCTCTAAAATAATGTGATCGTCAATCTACTTTGGATGAATATTTTTTATATTTAAAATTATAACACATTGATAAATATTATAATACCTATTTCTGGAGGGGTACAATCCATCAATTCTTCATCGGAGGACATTTTTCTTCATTTATTATTCGCGAACTTAATATCCATCCGACTTTATCTGACATTTATTTATATTGGTGACAGTAGTTGTCAAATGTAATATTTTAGGTGTGTTCGGAGCGAAACAAAAATTTATTAATTTTGATCAGGATATGATGATGGTTGTAAATAAAATAGTATACAAACCTCGGTAGGAAGTTTCATTCCTGTCTCGAGATAATATCTAACCTCTATGCTTCGCGTCTCGGTTAACTAACTAACCTCTCGACAGTAATGAAACTCTTCCCACTCGGTGTGTAATATACTATTTTGGAATTATATATTTGTTCCGTTTCCAGGTACCCGCTTCTTTTAACTATCTAAATCTTTGTAAATGTATCATAATGTAATCGTACATAATATATGACCTAAGCTGTCAATTCATCAAATTTAAGTAGGCCGCAATAGTGATTTGCGAACGAACATCAAGAACTGTTGAAAAAATTTATCATCCTTATAACTGGTTTGTGTCTGTAAAGTTTTATTCGATTAAAAAATGTCGACAGTTAAATGGATTTAACTCCACCCAATATAACGGAAATCGAAGAAATAGCCAAATGCAACTGATTTCCGGCGAATTCTTTCTTTAGAAATATACGTACCAAAGCTTATTTTCCGAGAATGTAATGATGGCAAATCTCCAAGATTGGTAATATAATATGACGCCTTCTTCACTTTGGTGTTTTTACTCTATGTTGAGGACCACAATATATACTATAAATATAAACTTTGCGAATTATAAGCCCTACTTAAATGAAAATCAGACCAAAAAAAAATGTATCAAACGAGAACATCAACAATTTCCTAGAAAATGCACCAGTCGATAAATATTTGTTTATGAAGGTAAAATTATTAAAAATATGTATTGTTGATGTTGTTCAAGTATTATTAATAATAAAATTATAAATATAAGCACAAGTAGGTCGTAGGTAAAGTATAGTACGGTACTCGTGTTATGAATAAGTTTACGCAGTATGCGCGATTTCGTGCGCAACTTTTCCATTCGTGCGTAAAATGCTTCTTACAACACACGCTACGTAAGATACTATTAATTTCCATCATAAAAGTGAAGAGTTATTACATGGTTGACACGGTGTCTTGCTAAATGTTGATTTTATTCGCTCCAGTAATGCGAATTGTACCCGTTAAATATTCCGTTTTTAGTCATTGTACACACTATATGATTTCAGTCGTTATTTTCTTGATATTCAACTGTTGAAAATATAAAATAGTTCATTCTTTTATTATATTTGGTTAGCATCTTTGAAAAAGATCTCGTTGTGTCTAATTCCCTTTCATCATAAACAGCATAGTTATAGTTTGTCTATAATATCGTCTTAGCTTTTGCCCGTAATCATCAAATTAATGGGTCAATTGCAATAAATCATATGGCCAATAACTGCTATAGAAGAGATTGCCAGTTGCGGACTATTTAAAATTTTAAAAAGGGACAAATTCACAAATATGTTTCTTTTTGTATTTTTATCATACATACTTTGTTTTTTATTTAATATGTGAAGACCAGTTCTCTAAACTTTTTACTTCTTCCTCCCAAATATGAGATTATTAAATACTCTTAAGGTAAACTATAACCGGGTAAATAAAAAAAATAATATCCATCTTTATGGGTATGGTTTAATATTATTCTAAATCTAATTCTATTTCACTGTCAGACTTATTATGAAGATCAATTATTACAATAGGCTCTATATTATTTTGAATATGAATGTATGAATCTTCAATTTTTATGACGTGCTGTACAGAATTTTGCCAGCATTGAATGGAATGAGATTGAATAACACTACGTTTTTTTCTTCCACTCAATTTTTCACTGTTAATAATATTCTTTATAGAGGATATTGGTGTCTTTGTAAATAAGCAGGTATCTTTTAAAGCTTCTTGTTCAATGAATCATCTACTTCCAATACAATCATACCCATTTTTTACGATTTGCTTTGCATTTAATGACAAGAGTTTTCGACGCAACATTGCAAAAAAATAATAACATATAATACTCGTACAGAAAGCTCTTTGAAAACGCACGCTAAAACGAAATATACCTATATAGTGCCAAATGGCCCGTATTTATATGATTGTCGGCAAAAGCTAAGACTATATACTTTTATACTTTGAGACAAACTTAATAGTTTATAATATTATTGATTAGATTATAACTCTGCCCGACCGACAGAATCCGTAAGATTTATTTTCTATTTTACTAATTATTTTGTCTAAGAATTCTGTAGTATTTTGACTTATAAAAAATGAATTTGAAAAATATCAACACAAGCCACCCTATCAAAAGTGGTTGCAAGTCCAAAGCCTTATCTTTGCCAATGTCTCATTAACTTAAATTAGAACTTTTAGCTATTAAGACGAATAGAATGTAAATAATAATGAATTAATAATTAAACCTGACAATCCTGGTTATGGTGTTGAAAAAGTAATTTAATGTAAGTGTCGACCTCGCTATGCTCGCGCATTAATGTTTGATATTGTTGATGGCAATAATGTGTTGGTAACAAACATTTTAAGTCTACTCTACTGTATAAGGTGAATCCATTTTTTCTGAATCTTTGAAAACTAAGAATATTTATAGGTATACTTCATTTCAAGATGTTTCGTTTTGACATGCGAACATGATTGATTCAAGACCAAAAACCACAGCAGGTAGTCGTTAATCCGATAACAGTTGCCCAGTATCGTACACGTTTCTTCGAAAAGTGAAACGATAATGCCTAACAGAATTATTATTTTACAACTGAAATGTTTGGCTGGTGAACTAATATTTGAAACTCATTTTTTAATGTATTTAATTATTCTTTTATATTAAATTGTGCTTCGTAAATTTCCGAATTTGTATCTTTCAAGTTCAGTAAAAGACATTATAGTTAGGGAGGCGAGGTCGCTGAATGGCGACATTCTCGAGCGCTGTCGAGACCTATCAAAATCGAAAGATGAAGTAATTTCGAAAAGAAGAGCTCGTACGTAAAAACCATTTTAGCGGTGGGTATGGCGTGTACAGTGTTTCAAAATTTTTGAAAAAAACAGTTACTTGGGCATTCTCGAGCGCGTCAGACATTCATACCACGTATGCCTCAAGTGCCTCTAATAACAACGGTATACTAATTTGCCGAATTGCGTGGTGGGGGTAGGCATAAAGTAGTCAAAAATCCGGAAAAAAAAATTACTCGAGCGCGTCAGATTTTCGAAAGGGGTGTTAAGTAGGCCCCAAGGAAGCTCCCTTTAAAAAAACTGACGATTTCGGCGTGACGATAAGTTACGACACATTTTTGAAAATGCAAAAAAAGTTCTTTTGAAATACTCGAGCGCGTCAGATTTTCATAGGGGAGGTTTATCTCGGTATCCTGAAAGCATATTTTCTTAATCTGACAAAAATGTTGGTGGGTTCTCTTAATCTGACCGAAAAAGGTTTTATTGTTTCTGGACGGCGTATTTCTGTGAAGCGCTCAGTCTGTATTACATGTTTATGGCACATTCCTTAAGCAAAAATTATGTAATACATCTGGCGTTATAGATAAACAATTTGCATATTCGTCGGTGGTCGAGTAGTAAGCAAACCAGACTCTCACGCGGTAGACCCGGGTTCGATTCCCCGTGAAGAAGTTTTTTTTTATTGTTAATTTTATTTTTAAATAATTATTCTGCTTGATATTAATAACGACAACAGGTAGACGTTTGAAATATATAGCAGAATATTCATTGTTATAGATAATGGTACGGTACCCTTCATGAGGGAGTCGGACTGGCAACATCTACTTATAACAGCATCGTATATTTAAAAAGGGAATCCGTATAATTATACGAATTGGACATTCAAGAACTGTACGTTTACCACAAAAAAATTAGTGGAAACATAAAATTGAATTGTTAAATTTTGAATTTGAAGTTACAGTTTATAGAAATTTTTATTTTCTAGATTTATTCTTAAGTGGGTCGTAGAAAAATATGCTGTTCGACTCGTGTGGATTGTCCATATCGCACTTGAACGATTGAGCACTCCGCCTACGGCGTCGTTCTCAAACTTCGTCCTCGTGCGATATGGCCATCATATCCACACTAGTTGCACAAACTACTATTTCTATCAAAATATGCCCTTTTACATTTAAAAACAACCTACCAAATGTCAAATCAATTTATCCATCCATTTTTAAGTTATCGAATCAAAACATTCAAGTTTTCAAAATTTCAACACCCTGTATTTCGAAAAGTAAATGTGCTAGACCCCTTAATCCTCATATCATTTTGTTCAATTTTACGAGAGGAATCTACATGCACACGTTGTAATTACCGTTAACGTTCGAGATGCTTATACCATTTTTTGCGCGATCGTATTGAAATAAATTCCGAATAAAATAATTTAAATTTCTTCGAAATGAACGAAATGTCAAAAGTGACATTTATACTTCTCGATCAGTTTAAAATATATTTTGCATTTTGGTGAAATTGTTTTTATGATGCTATTTATTACTTTTCGACGTCTGAACGGTAAGTAAATCACTTACCGACGTGTTAAACTTAGAAACCAGTAAACTCAACCTACCGTCCTGACAACCGATGCTGTGAATAAACAAAAAAGATCAATCACGCAAAAAAACTTATGGAAATAATAGTAAAACTTTATCCGAACAAATTCAAGTAGATCACCAGCACTGCGAATACCAGCTTTGCATAGAATTTTAATAGAGCATCGGTGGCTCAGTGGTAGAATGCTTGTCTTCCACGCGGGCGGCCCGGGTTCGATTCTAGGCCGAAGCATATGAATCGCTGCTTCGTAAACGAGAGAGAGACTCAGGAGAGAGCACACGTACGCAAGCAAGGCACATATCGGAGCAACGTAACGTAACGGTCAGATCTTTTGCGTCGCGACCCCCCGGTCGCTCAAACATAACCTGACGTAAAGAACTAAAGTTCCAATAAAGTAAACTGTACATGTTAATAATACTTTTGTATACAGATACGCGTAACTTTTTCCGAGTCCACGAAAATTGTCGAGAAGCTTTAGAAAAAAAGATTGAGATATAATGAAAGTTACATTATTCACTCATCTTTGTTCCATATCAATTTTTTTAACACCCTCCGTTTTCGAGATATACTCAAAAAACGGGAGTTTGAGTTTTCATGATGCTTTAAGTCCAAAAGCTTTAACTTTGGACAAAAATGTAAAGAGACCTTTTTTGTGTTAAATAAAATTACCTTTTTTTTATTTAAACTTTTTTTTTGTAAAAAGTATCGTTCGTGACTTATATGCCGCAACGCGTTTTTCGGAAGACGAACTGGCTCCTCCACACTTCTGGTCATGCGGAAACCGGCAGATTTTGTATTTTTAGTAAGCTTTAGATTATATTCTTCGAAATAAAAAAAATAAAATCGCACTCGAGAATGCCGGATTAACGTTTTTTTACAAGTTCGCGACCCTATAGCTCGGCGGCGTCAAGGACTTATCGTCAGATTAGTTAAATTTAGTCTTAAAACACTAAGATCAACCCCCAATATCTTAATCTGTTGCGCTCGAGTATTTCAGACTATCGATTTATTTTTACTAATCTGATCGTCTATCCTAGGCGCGCGTCACTACATATAGAGCTAATACTTTCACTTTCCAAAGTTGTTCTATTAGGTCTTAGGTATCTCTCATATG